>JANHGC010005966.1:24139-35260 GCA_027560395.1 Boaedon fuliginosus | reverse complement strand
GGGAAAGCAGAACAAAGCGGGGGGGGGGAGCTGATGGGTCCTTGCCTTTTTATTGATTACTAGCTGATTACCTGGCCTTGCTCGTTTTTTTTGTTTTTTTGTTTTTTTACAGACCTGTATTTGTGCCACAGTATTTGCAGGCCTTCTAAAGCCCCTCCCACATCTCTGCTCCAGCAAGGCCGTCACTGGGCCAAGGGCAGGCCGGGCTCTAGGCCAAGGGCAGACCAGGCTCTAGGCCAAGGGCAGGCCAGATCTGGGGAAAGGCAGCCGGCGCTTGACAGGGGCACTGGCACTGGGCCGCAGCCATTGGCAGGCTTTCGTAAGCCCTGCACCCCCTCCCACATCTCTGCTCCAGCAAGGCCGTCTCTGGGCCGAGGGCAGTCCAGCTCTGAGGAAAGGCAGCCGGGGCTTGACGGGGACACTGGGTCGCAGCCGTTTGCGGGCCTTCTTAAGTCCCTGGCGCCCCCTCCAACATCGTAGGCAACCTTACTTGGCGGGGTGGCCTGCTCCGTGGTGTCTTGGGCCCGTCGCTGCTGGGGCAAATCTGGAATTTATATGTATAAAACATGGGACCTCAAAGGTGTGAATATGGTGTCAGTTTGAAAAACGCACGTGCTCAGTAGAGAGGCAAAAAACACATCTGCTCAGTAGAAAGTTCCTGCTTGTTACTGGAGAGAGTCTTATCTGCCCCCCAAAAAAGGGGTCAAAAAGGACCCCTACCCTTTGCAGACCCCGACAGTGCTTTTCTTACTACACTTTTCTACCTACCTGCCAAGTTTGAGGTAAATTGGTGCAGAACTGAAAAGTTTGTATAGAGCACATGCAAACTAACACCTCTCTTTTATAGATACAGATTTTGTTTGTTTGTTTGTTTGTTTGTCAAACATATAGCAGACTTTAAGCTGGCATGTCTCAACTTCGGGCAGGTTGTGGACTCCAACTCCCAGAATGCCCCAGCCACCAAGCTGAGCTTTGCCAGCCTAGATCTCCACCTTACAGGGAGTCCTTGACTTACAACCATTCGCTTAGTGATCGTTCGAAGTAACCCGCAGCATGGGGGGGAAAAAGTGGCTTAGGGCCGTGATTCGCAGTTATGACCGTTGCAATCCCCGTGGTCATGTGATCAAAAATAATTCAGACGCTTGGCAAGCGACTTGTTTTTTATGACCGTCGCAGTGTCCACGGGAGATCCCCTTTTACGACCTTCTGACAATCAAAGTCAGTGGGGGAAGGCAGATTCGCTTAACAACCGTGTTCCTAACTGAACAACTATAGTGATTCACTTAACAACAGTGGCAAGAAAAGTCATCAAACGGGGCAAAATTCGCTTCGCAACTATCTTGCTTAGCAATGGGAATTTTGGTCCCTCCCCCTTCCCAAACGACACATTCCTCTGTTGGGGACAGGGTTAGACTAAGTGACCTCTAGGATCCTTTCAATCCTCATGTTTTTACTCACAGGCAATCGATCACACCACCACTAGTTTAGCTCAGCTGTTGCGCGGTCAGACCCTGGGATGGGTTTATGATGAAGGGCGACATTGGGGCACTCAAAAACTGACCTTGAATAAACCAGGATTAACACAGTGTTGGAAGAAAATTTCAATCCGGTTCCAAGCCGGGGAGAAAGGCACTGGAAATAAAATGGAGGCTGACTGTAAATTAGGAATTCTGTTTATTGATGAGCAGAACCAGCTACAGCATGTAGTTCTGGGACAGCTGATAAATTCGTTCGATGAGTCCATGCAGGAGTGGGATTCAGCCGGTTCAGACTGGTTTGGGCGAACCGGATGATAATTTTATGTCTGTTTCGGTGAACCGGTAGTGGCAAGGACTGGCTGGCCCTACCCACCCTGCCCCTCCCCTCCCAGGAGTTACCACGTGGTATATTCTGGATGCATGGCCCGCGTGGAGGCTCTGGGAGGGCGAAAAATGGGCCTCTCAGAAGTCCAGAAATGAGTGCGTTTCTAGCCTCTGGAGGGCCTCTGGAGCCTGAGGGAGAGTTTTCGTCCTCCTGGGAGGGTGAAAACGCCCCATCACCACCATGGTGCAGGAGGCCAACTAGGCCACGCCCACCATGGCCACCCCCACCCAGCAACCTGGCAGAGAACCGGTGGCTAAAATGTTTGAATCCCACCCGATTACCTGGATTGTTATAGAGTTCTGAGATGCTCCAGGGGGTTGTGCAATGTAGTGAGCCTTGTGTCTTTTGCTATTCTGATGGCGGTGGGTTAATCCTCCTGTGTCCTAAAGGCCCTGCCCTGCTCTTAAGAATTTGGGTGGAGCGGGAACTAAGTAAATTCTTAATTCCGTCATTTGGAGCGGAAGGTGTTTGGTTTGTGAATAGGGTGGCCTGGATTTCTTAATGGACTCAAAATCTCCATCTCTAAAGACTGGAGGCTGCTGGGTGTTGCTTTCTGCCTTTAAGAACACGTTTCTCCATTTCTCCCTTGGGGAAATATAATATTCGGCCTCTCTTCTTCTTCTTGTTCCCTATCCACCATCAGACGCTGGCGATCATGTTTTTATCAACAGCTGCACGAAAAAGGTGCTGGTGAGTTTTGTCCAAACCAGGACAAAAAGACTTTTAATATTCCCCAAAATATTTGTGTGTGTGTGTGTGTGTGTCTGTCCTACAATAGCACGGGCATGTAACCACTTAGTAAATGGAATCAGCTGATTTGTAACCACAAAGGTGTTGCATGTACATATATACCTGTAGCAAGGTTCTTGACAGTGTCCCGCACCCAGCGATCGGACGAGATCTGGATCCATCTGCCGTGGAATAGGGCCAGGCGCCCTATTCGACTAGAGGGCCCCCCAATGTGCAGTCATTGTTGTGGCTTGGGTTTAGGAGGTCCAGGCTTGGGCTGGGGTGATTTGGGCTTGAAGCCCCTGGGCTGCCAGGTTGAGACGCGACCTCTGGACGACGTGTTATTGCCCTTTGAGCTCGGTGGGGCGCTGAAGGGACGAAAAAGAGGCTTCCGAAAGGAATAAGACTGTGGCTTGGGCTTGGGTTTGGTGACCAAGGTCTTGCTGCTGCTGCTCTTAGGGTCGGTTAAGAAGGGCTCCAACTCTGCTCCGAAGAGCTTTGAGCCCTTAAAGGGCAAATCAGCTAGCTTACTTTGGGCCGGGCCGTCATCCTCCCAGTTTCGAAGCCAGATGGAGCGGCGTGCCACCACGGAGGAAGCCATTGACTGACCTGAAAAGTTCATGGAGTCGTATGAGGCGTCAGCGGAGAAGGCAGCCATGGAAGCGATGGTGCGGAGCTCCGCCCTAGCTGACCTGGACAGCTTCTCCCTGTCCATGAAGCGTTGCAGCCAGAGGACGACGGTCCTGTCGGCCAAGGAAGCCGCTACGGCGGATTTTGCCGCGTCGGCGGATCTGGTAAAGGCGCGCCTAACAGACAGTTCTATGCGCCTGTCCTGGGGATTCTTAGGGAACCCTTCAGAGTCCGAGGGCAAGAATGATGGAGCCCCCAGAGATGCAACTGGAGCATCTACCAGAGGGAGGCTAAAGGTCGGCTCCTGTTCCCCCGAAACCCTGTAAAACTTAGACGCCTTTGGCTTCTGGGACTTGTGGGTGGCAGGGGATCCCCAGGACCTGGTGAAGGACTTCATGAAGGGAGCTGGAAGATGGAAGCCCGCGGGCGGAACTTGTTCCTGGGGCATTACGGAGTCAGTATCAAACTCGTGAGGCTCAGCTGAGGCAGGAGTTGGCTCTGGCTCCTCTACCTGCTTAAGGCGTAGAGCATGGGCAATATGCCTATAAATCTTTGGGAAGGCTTCCGGGGTGAAAAGCCGATCCGTTCTGGTCGGAGTGGGGTCCTCCGTATCTTCCTCCAGAAACTCCCCCTCCTCCCCTGAGGAAAGCTCAGCTTGGGCCTGTGAATCGGAATCATCCAGATCCGCTTCTGATAAATCCTCCGAGCCAAGATTGCGATGGCGGGAGGAATCCCTTGGGACTTTGGCCCGTGTTTGGCTACTGGCCACTGACCCTGCCCGCTTTCTCCCTTTAGGGGTCTCTGTGACCGGAGTTGGAGGAGCCGGCACAGCGAGCCTGGCCAGGATCATTTGATCGATTTTAGAGGCGAGTTCGTCCCATGACATGGGGACAGGGGAGTCTTGCGTAGAAGCAGCGACTATAGGAGATCCTTCCATAGTTCTGCAATAAATAAAAGGAAACAGTGAGGCATAACCAGTCATTACTGTACAGCCCCTGTAGGCACATTTCCTCCCCTTTATTAGGTTAAAATTACTGTTGTCCCACTTAGTGACGGACAGTTAGATGAAGCTCCACCTGCCACGGCCTCAGCCGATGGCGCGAGCCTGGCCTGGCGCAAGCCTAGCCTGTGGGCCAGAGGCAAGCAGGGCAACTACTCCCCCCTTGTAAGGCCCGAGCCGGTCCTGATCCGAGGGGTGGCCTAGCCACAATTAAGTGGCACCACTCACTGTTTGGCTATTGAAGCCGAGGTCCACTCGTTGCTGCCACTCGGTGCAAGCACCCACAGCACCGGTAAGAGAGCCTTGGGTGCGCTGCGGCCGCTCTCTGCGGAGGACGCTAGAAAAAATGGCGGGCAGCCGAAGCTATCTCCTGCGGCAACCTTCTGCGCCTGCGCGTCCTTTCCCGCGCGCGGGAACAGCCGGAGAAGAAAAAACTGCCTGCAAGCCTCCAAGCGCGGCTTTGCAGGCTGAGCAAACGGCGTCAGGGGAAAAGAGTCCCTCCCTGACCGAAGATCCCAGGCGCGGTTGCCAGGCGATGCTCCGAATTGCCTTGGCCGGCCGAAGGAAAAGGAGAAGCTGCCGCTCTCTCCTGTTTTCCAGGCCGAGGGGGAATTTACAGTCCCCCGCACGACGGCTCGTGCACGCCTCGCCCTTCCTCTGACCCACGCTGTGGGAAGGAAGGCGGAATGAAAGGCCGCGGCCACCTCCACGTCTTCTTTTTTTTTTGTAGGAGGTGGAGAGGGACGGTCCAGGAGCGTCGCCCTAGAAGCCCTAAGGGCTTCCGAAAAGAAAAAAGAGAAGGAGGCTTCTCCTAAAAAAGACCAAATACCTTCGCCAGAAGAGATTAAGACCTTCGCCGATGTGAGGCAAGTGAATTCTGAGATTCGGGAGCTCCA
The DNA here is from genome assembly GCA_027560395.1 of Boaedon fuliginosus. Taxonomy (NCBI): domain Eukaryota; kingdom Metazoa; phylum Chordata; class Lepidosauria; order Squamata; family Lamprophiidae; genus Boaedon; species Boaedon fuliginosus. Next base: position 30,142 of record JANHGC010005966.1, on the reverse strand, counting down.
CCCCTTCGCTTTTAAGACTTGCCTGACGAAGGGGTGGAGCCCAAACCTGACGTCACCGAACCCATCACTGGATCCTCTGGAGAATGTTAATAAGAATTAACTGTAAATATTAATCAGGGATATTTAATTTAATGTATTTCAGGTTCTTCTACAATGTATCAGGGAAGGGAATTCTCTGAAATAGATATTTATGCATCCTGAAATAAATTGTGATTTATGCACTCATCCAGTGTGCCAAAAAAAGACTATGGAATTTAAGACATCGATGACTGCTTTGATCATACAGATAAACTCTTTCCATTCCTTTTTTCTCTTTCTTTTAGGAGCAACTAAAAAATGCAAATGAACATTGCATTAATAATGGCAATCCAGGTAGTCCTGGTTGCTGTTGTAATTCCAAGACACTGAGTTCATTGAGCAGAAAGTATCAAGGAAAGGAACATGTGGTTCTGCAGAAGGATGAGGGAGCAGGTCAAAAACAAGTTGGATGAGGGGGTGCTGCAGGTACATGTATGCAAGCATAGGGAGGTCCCAAGAAAGAAGGACACAGGGGATAGGAAGGTAGGAAGGACAATTAGGATGATTTGTCACCTTCCCTGCTGGCTTCCCTATTGACTTTGCTTGTGGGAAGTCAGCAGGGTAGGTCACAAATGGCAATCACATGGCTGTGGGGCACTGCAACCATTGTAAGTGTGAACTTGTTCCCAAGCACCCAAACTGAGTTCACATGACCCAGGGGTGTTGCAACAGCCAGAACTTGTAATTAGCCCTCATTCAGTACTGTTACAACTAAACAATCCCTGGATAGGAAAGCTAAGTTATGTGACTGTACAGATAACAACTTGAAGTATTGCAATGTTTTCTATACAGGTAACCAACTTACAATTATTCATTTAGTCATTCGAAGTTACAGTGGCACTGAAAAATGTGACTTAAGACAAGTTGTGTTTTTTACACAACTGTTGCAGCATCCCCATGGTTATATAATCAAAATTTGGACTCTTGACAACTGGCTCATATTTATGACAGTTGCAGTGTCCTGGGTCTATGTGATCACCTTTTGCAATCTTTTGACAAGCAGTCAATGGGGAAGCCAGATTCACTTAACAACTATAACTTAACAACTGCAGTGATTCACTGAATAACTTTGGCAAGAAAAGTCATAAAATGGAGCAAAACTTACTGTTTTGCTTAACAAGAGAAATTTTTGGCTCAATTGTATTTGTAAGTTGAGGACTACCTTTAGTTAATGTGCAGTTTCATATGGGGCTGAGCAGGATATAAAGTTATTGAAGTCAGAGTAAATGCACAGTAAACCTTGGAGCTTACAGTGCTACTGTCTGATTGTCCTTGCTTTGAGCAGCTCTTTCGTGTCCATGGAAAATGCTATTTTGGCTTTGTAAGAATCAACACCATGGAAGTTAAAGTTTCATTAATCATAATGAAAACAATATTAAGTCATAATAATGATAATCTCTTTAAATCCATACCTAACTCTTTCATAGCTTCTTGTTTGTTGTTTTCCAAAATTTTGCTAATTGCCTGTTAAAAAGAAATATGTATTTTATATTAATGAAATTATAAATTATAAAGCAAGACCATTTTCAATCGTAATACTCTGCCCGAAAGGCTATAGAACACAATGATTTAGCTCAGTCCCCCACTTCTATTTTTTTTTAACTTCCCATGATGTTTTTCCATGTATGGTATCTTTTACATTGTTAGTGACTGAAATTATTTTTAAGATAAAGAATGCAATAAATAAATTATATACAATGATCTATATATATTATTACTGCAAATTAACTTTAAAACAGATTTCTCCTAGAACACACACACACACATACACAATTTCTGCTAGAACACATACACACTTTTGTGAATCATGATCAAGACTATCAAGGGAAACATGAGGAAATTCATAATCATAAGAGAATATTTCTAAGGCATAATCTCTTTTTCCTAACTATTCATATATTTGTGCTTAGTTTCCACAATGGGAATACTTATCATTTTAAAGAAATTAATATAATTGGAAGATAAGCATTTTCTTGCCCCTAAACAGGAACTCCAGACAGTGCCTCTCTAATGGAAAACAGAATCAGTCTGTAGAGTTTATCAATAACAAAATGAAACCAAAGTGCTTTTTAAAGGTTCAGTTCCATATTCTTGGTCATTTTAACTTTTGGCTTGTGTGTTAATATATGTTGCAACAATGCATTATATAACAGTATTTTTGTGATCTAAATATATTTTCAAAATAATCATTTGTAGAATGTAAGTAAAGGATGATATGACAAATACTTCTTCTCTTTAAATATATGGCTATTTTACTCACAACATAAACTTTCTCGTGGCCAGCAATCTGTCCAATTAAACATTTTACATCTTCTTCACCTTGAACATATCCTTTAGCAATATCATACCGAAAAGTGAGCTGTTTGTTTATTTGTTTATTCAACAAGAAAATCATTTTGGGTATCATTACCTGAAATAGATCATATACCAAAAATTGATATTTTTTCTAAATCCTTTTGTGGTTTTTCTGTATCATCCTTTCCATCAAACTTACTTCTTTGTCCACCAGCATACCTTATCTTACTCCACCATAAAAACTATTAATTTTCTGTTTCACCTTCCAAACTTCCAATGTTACTTTATCTGCTTCCTTCATAGTAATACTAATTTCCTCAGCTTGCCTGTTCTTTCCTGATTTCCCTATTGCTTTCTTCAGATTGACACAATTTTTCTAACCCCCCATAGTAGTAATGCTTGCTGCATCTATTCAGTTTCTCAAACCTAACTTTCTTATTTCTATATCTTTCTACTATTATATTTTTTCGGTTGAGAAAAAAAGGAAACATAGAATATACATATAAAAGATAATACTATCTGACATCATCAGTTAAATTTAATGAATGAGGCAAGGGAACTATGCAGTAAATGCATCTTCTGGAAACACTGTTGGTATCAAATTACACTGGGCATTTTAAATCATATTTATTTATTTATTTAATTAATTAATTTATTTATTGGATTTATATGCCGCCCTTCTCCCTAAGCACTCAGGGCGGCTTACAAGAATAAAAACACACAATACAATACAAAGTTTAAAACACTATTGAATTATTTGGATCCAATAAATAATTTTAAAAGTAGGAGTAATCAATTTAAAATTTAAAATTAAAATTCAATTAAGCAAATTTTAAAACTAATGGTGGGTTCATCCTAGACCGGCTCATTGGAAGAGCCAGGTCTTCAAGGCACGGCGGAAGACTCGAAGGTCGTGGAATTATCACTTTGACTTATGCCTTGATTAACCACAAGTGAAGGTGATGAAATAAACGAAGCTGCATTTGGCTTGCAATCACCCAATATAATTTTTTATAAGGAACGCTGTTGAGTCTAATATGACTTTCATGATCAGTCTTTGATTTGCATTATCTTTTAACACCTGCTTGTTTTTAGGTCTTGGAGCTTGAGAATATTTTGAGAAGGCTACAGAGTGATTGTAAGGAAGGGCATTGGTGAATAAAGTTATGGAGCAAATTGGTTTGTAGAGTGCTGATGAATTACTATGAAGGAAAATATGTGTACAGGCTTACATGAAGATGGAAAGAGCAGATTAGAAATTATTTAGATGAGAACTGAGTATGAAATTGGGAATATTCAAAAGAGAGGCTCTGATAAATTTGCAGTATAGAATGGGTTTGCCAAAAAATGATTAAGTGCCCCTAAAAAAAGATTTAAATACAAAGAAATGGTTTAATGTAACAGAAACTGGATCCATTCTGCTTTGGGTTACTCAACCTGATAAGAATCATGCTATGAGAGATGTAATTCCATGAAATTCCTTGTAATCTAATGTATTTAATTAAAAGAAAAACTTACATGCATGGAAGATATTCTAAAATAAGGATTAAACATTTGTAATTAACATTCTTAAGACTAATACTTGGGTAAAATATATGAAATACACTTCTTCAGGAAATAATATGGACATAGGAAAGTCAAAGTTAATTAAGTATATTCATGGCAAAAGCATAGTGTGCTTTCTTCCACTATGGACAGAGAGACAGGAAATACTGAAATACATAGATCAGTTTCAGATGACAAATAGAACTGAAGTGAGATAGAAAGGAAATGGTGCAAGCTCTAAAAATACTAATCTAACCAACAGGTCTTTGTATGTAGAGAAATGCAAACTAAATCTTTTAGACAAGGGGCTGAGAAAAATATGCAGAATCCCTTTAATTACTTCTACATTTATTGCTCCTATTAGTCAGTAAATTTAAAGGAGAAAATAATACAGGCAAAATTGAATTCTAATATCGTCTGCCCGTAAGAAGAAAAACATTCAGCACATAAATGAAAAAGAAAGCAAAAAAATAAAAAAAATAAAAATTTCCAGATGTGGAAAATGTTCTCTTAAGGCGATTCCTTAAGTGGAAATGTAATATATGAACGTGGCTTTCAAAATACGATTACACTTGATTGAAATCTACCCTTTTCCCTTACTACCTTTATCCCTTGACCGGGAAAGAGAGGCAGGGTATAAATCTAATAAAATAAATAAATAAATAATAAATACTAAGAGATGCAGACACATTTCATGAAATATCCATTTTTGCTTTTTTGTATTATTCATTAGTAGAAAAGTATAAAATGTCACTAACCAAACTAGCTGGCTATCACAAAATGAATGTTGACAATATTCTAATATTGTATAATATCTCTCTCAAAAACTAACACCCAACTGATAAATCAAAGCAGAAAACAAATGTCTTTATATCCTTTCAGATTCAAACTTTCACCAGGCATTGTTTTCATGAAGGTTATAATAAAGGAAACGATAGAGACTGTTGAGAAGCATATTCAGTGCCTCTTCAAGTTCTGTGAATAAAATCTGGTAATATACCAAAACTTCCCAATTTATGGACTCCATAAGTGTTTGGTCTGCGCTCCCAAATTAGCAGAAAACAATTTAAATGAATTTAATTGAACAGTCAAACAATCCAATCCTTACAGTCAATAAGCATAAATAAACAATGGACTAAATGGATTTAATATTTTAATATTTGTAATATTTATTTTTTAAAAAAATTCTGAAACAAATGAAAAACTCAATTTTTCAACAATAACATCATGTTTACCTTTAAGAGACGCAGAACTCTTACAACACGAAGAAACCGGAATATCCTGATAGTATAAATAATAGCATATGTTGGACTAATTGATTTAATGATATTGATAATTACAATATCTACAATTCCAATGATTATGATTAGTACATCAAACTGGTTCCAATGATGACGGAAATAGTTCCTCCCTACTGCAGACATCTGTTAAAAACAATACAACGATACTAAATAGACAGAAATTAAATGTAGATATCATGAGACTTATTTTAAGTTATATATTTAAACTTGAAGTTACTGTACAATAAAAATTATCACATAAATGCTATAATAGTAGGATGCTAAATGTCAGAACATTTACAATTTTCCATTTCTAAGCGTGGGCTCCTGTATCACTATATAACCCACAAATTATTATTTATTAAATTTATGTGCTGCCTGTCTTCCAGCAACCAAACTGAATGGAAACAAATGAAAGCAATCTAAGTTAAAAGGAGGCTCTAGTCATCCCTATCAAAGGCCAGATCTTGAGGTCCCTTTGAAACAGGATGGGACGATCTTGGAGAAATCTTGTTCCAGAGTGCAAGCAATGCAACACAGAAGGTACACTTCTGGAGTCCCAATTGACTGCATTAATTGAAGGAACCCAGAATGCATCCACCCTGCCAGTTTGGTTTGGCCTGGCAGATAAGCAGTCCTCCAAACTCATCCCAGATCACACCAGATGTGCCCCAAACTGCCCAGTTCAAGTATAAAGTTATTTATGTATTGTTTTTATTTATATTGTGAGCCGCCCAGAGTCCTGCGGGATTGGGCAGCCTACAAATTCAAATAAACTAAAAATAAATAAATAAAGTCAAATGCA
>JANHGC010005965.1:46445-72223 GCA_027560395.1 Boaedon fuliginosus | reverse complement strand
TGTATAGGACTGTTTTACAATGTTGTTAGCCGCCTCGAGTTCCCCTCCGGGTGAAGAGAGGCGGGGTATAAATATGACAAATAAAAATAAATAAAATAAACTGTGGGTACACTTCTAAACAAAACAGTGGGGCCCTTATTTTTATTATTGAAAAATATTTGAGACTATAAGATTCCAGAGGCATTTTTGCAAATAAAAATATTAGAGGCTGTGCTTTACTATCAAACATGTCAGCTACCTATTTAATTAACATTGATATATCTCTCTATACATGTATAGATGGGGAGGGAGTTTCCCGCTGACAAGAATTGCTGATAGAAAGGGAAATATTTGTCGGGCACCATGTTTTTCATGCTATAAACTATTCAGGAATTGTTGCTGAAAGTATTAATGTAGTAATAATTCGTTTGGGAGAAGTAGCTTATTACTATAAAAAATAGGCTTGAATATACAGTGACAATGAGAATTGTTTTCCTATCTATGTTTGATATGATTTTTATTTTCAAAATTCCATTGCACGGACTTACTGAAATTCATTTCTTCAGCCACTCATGGCACTTAAAATGTAGGGTAGTGCACACTGAAGTGTACCTAATAGAACAAAAAGTAGGTGTCTTTTTCCCTTGTTTCTCTCTCATAAAGTGGAAATTATTATTTTAAGTACTAAATAGAGATGTTTTATCTGAAGCACTAAATTAAAAAACTCAAACTGCCAAATGAAAATCCAATTTGGGAGAGTTGGATTCATCTCCCATATTTCACCGTGTGCCATAAGTTCAGAAATGAGACACTGAAGGTCTGAGTTTGGACAACATCCCTGCACTTAGTGTAATCTGTTTTATTATTCATCTTTTGTGGGGGGAGTGTTGTTGAATCAGTGTTGACTCCTGGTGATTGCCTGGACGAGTCCCTGCCATTTTACTGGAAAGGTTTTCAGAAGTGGTTTGTCATTGTCCTTTCTTAGGGCTCTGAGTGTGACCGGCCCAAAGTCACCAGCGGAGTTTTTGCCTAAGGCAGGTCTAGAATTCATGGTCTCCTGTTTCTAGCCTGGACCTTCAACCACTATACAAAACTGGCTCTCTCTTCCATGTCTTTAATTGCACAATGCATTCACCAGCATAGCTTTTGCTTTTGAACAGTAGGACAAAGTCAATCCCAAATTAATCCTACAAGCACGACCAAAGCAATAGCAGAACTGGCTTTTGTCATCTTTACCTTTGACCCATCTTCCATTTTGGAAGGATTAGCAATAAAATAGATATCACAACACCTGTGTATTCATATCCTCAGATGAATATATAAATACATACATATATAAATACATACTTTTCATATAAATCCATAAAATGGCAATTCAGTAGCAACATTTCTTCATATTCAAAAATGCATTCTCAATTTTCCCCTTTTTACACCACTCATCTACTACATTACCTAAACAGCTTAGAAAACCAAATTCTGAAACCTAGAAGTGGATTTTTAGGAATAAATTTATGAACTTCTGGGCCATTATTTTCTCATTCCACAGATCAACAAGGATTCAAACCTAGTAATTGGAAAATAAAAACAAAACTCCCCTTTTTAAAAACTTACTCCTCAGAATTTCAGAATATTTTAGTCAATCATTTACAGTTAAATGTTATATGAATAAAGAATAAATCAGCCTATCATTTCCCTCCAGAAAACTATTTATATAAAAGATGCCACAAGCCTTGTTTACAGAATGAAATTGCATTTCACTGGCACAGAGACAATGACCCTTCACTTCCTTTGAACAGTGTGTAGTTGCCTATTCCAGATACAGAAATCAGCACTAATTGGACTATTGTTTAAATGGAAAATCTTCAATAGCTTTAGCTTCCAACAGCTGGCAAAGAAAATCCACATTGCACCATAGTAGAAATATAGTTTAAAGTGATACCAGAGCTGAATCTTGTAAAGCATCAAAAATAGCAATAGACTTCAAATCTTTTTTTTTATAAAAAGTCATGTCTTTGGGAAATAAAAATATTTCTTTAAGTATTGCACAATTTAAGTATTGCACCTTTATGATTAAGATAATTTATGTTTAATATTTTTTAAAAGAATGAGTATTTTTAAAAGCTTTGTTTAAAAATTTAAGCAACTCATTATTTATAACAAAGTCATTTTCAGCTCAATAGGACTGAATCAAGAATGCACAAGGTATAAAATGCATCTCAATCTTTGGATTCAGTTCCAAGTCTATTCTAATTGCTTTCCCACAAATTGGTAAATGAGATTGGTAAAAAAGATTTCAGCACTAGTTTCTTCCACCTTCACTCTCATGCCCAGTTCGAACTGTTTATCTAATGAACTGCTGCATATAATAATATCCACAAATCAATTCCTTCCTCACAGGCATGTACAATAGAAATTTTTTTATTTAATAGACATGATAGATGCAAAACAGTAAAGTGTTACTAGGAATTTTCAGTAAATGCTGGTAAAGATGAAAAATATTTTTCCTTAAAGGCATTTTCCCCTTCCTTATGTATAGATAAGAATATTTCATATTAAGCCACACACAACTACTGAACAATAAAGTACTACAATAAATACTTTTAATTTTTGTAATTGGTTTCTTTTCTCTTTTTTAAATATTACACATTTGGATATTTGGACATTTGGCTGAAAGTAGAAAAAAAAGCAAGAGTCCAATCAACAGGGTAATAAAAACAAGTTTAGCTGCAAAACAGAAGTCAACTTATTTACAAGATAGAATAACTGAGTATTCCAAACCATTTCTTCTGTAAATAATCGAACAAATCTCAAAAATGAAAAGGAAAGAAAACAAAAGGAAATTCAATCTCACCACTGTTCTGAAAATTCTTACTGAAATAATTTCAAATTTTGTTATTTATATATAAAACTATTTCAGAAGAGGGAAAACTGTACAGCGACAGATGAAGTAACAGCATTAGTCAACATCAATGCCTTGTGATTAATTTTTTTAAAAAAACTTAAGACTTAAGTCATTTTTTCCTTTCCTGCTAGAATGCTGAGCACTGAAAAATAAATCACATACTTCAAAGAACTTTATCCAGTTCTGAAGAAACTGATTAAAATAACCAATTATCGGAAAACATCACATGAACTCAGAATACAGTTTGGTGTATGTGAACTGTTTTGAAATGAAATAGAAATAGGAATTTTGTCCACAATCAACAACAGAAAAAAATGCCAGCAAATCTTGTGCTTGTCTTTCCTTCAGCATAGCTGAGAGACATTAGAAACATTTGTTTCCATTTTACATACTGTAAATGTCAGTTTGTTCATGTGCAATAGTCAATATTAACTGCAGTCAGTGACAGTAAATACTTTCAACATCCAGTATGTTTTCACTACACCAAACTGAGGCTGATGTATGTATATGTGGGTAAGACACTGAGATTGTTGATCAGAAAGGTCGGCAGTTTGGTGGTTCGAATCCCTAGTGCCGCGTAAGAGTGAGCTCCTGTTACTTGTCCCAGCTTCCACCAACCTAGCAGTTCGAAAGCATGTAAAAATCCAAGTAGAAAAATAGGGACCTTTGGTGGGAAGGTAATAGTGTTCCGTGTCCCTTTGGCGTATAGTCATGCTGGCCACATGACCACAGAGACGTCTTTGGACAGCACTGGCTCTTTGGCTTTGAAACGGAGCTGAGCACCGTCCCCTAGAGTCGGGAACCAACTAGCACGTATGTGCGACGGGAACCTTTACCTTAAATTTGATCCCCTCAGAACGGATGCGCAACTTGGGAGTTCTCTTGGATCCGCAGGGGCAACTGGAACATCATTTGGCAGCTGCACCAGTTGGGCCCCTTCCTGGACCAGGAGGCTCTCCTCACAGTCACTCATGGCCTTGTCACCTCTCGGTTGGATTACTGTAAGGCGCTCTTCATGGGGCTGCCGTTGAAGAGCACTCGGAAGCTCCATTTGGTCCAGAATGCGGCCGCATTCTGTGTGCCTCAGTGCACCCATATAACACTTATCCTCTGCGAGCTGCACTGGCTCCCAATAGGATGCAAGTTAAGGTGCTAGTGACAACTTTTAAAGCCCTTCATGGCTTAGGAGCAGATACCTTCGAGACTGCCTTGTGCCATCACATGCCTCCCAGCGCCCAGTTATATCTCACAGAGTCGGCCTCTTACAGGTCCCGTTAGCTAAACAATGTCGGCTGGTGGGCCCAGAGATAAAGGCCTTCTCTGTGGCAGTGCCTGCCCTCTGGAATCAGGACCGTCCCTAATCTGTTGGCCTTCTGCCAGGCTGTGAAGACCTGGCTATGCTGGTGGGCTTGGAATTGATGACTTCCCTGAATGAATGATTGTATGTTGTTTTCAGTTTTGCTAATATCAGTATATTAACTGTGAAGTTTATTCACTTCAATCATTTTCTGAAGCCCAGTAGAATAGTAACCAACATAGTATAGATTGTAAAAGCATTACCGGTACTAACTACAATTCTAAACAATAGATCCATGTGATTAACGAACATATTTTATTTCACACATGGTTTGGAAATCTTAATTATTGTAAACATGCACTGGTAATTCTATTAATTTTAGGCCTCTAGACCAAGAGAACAAGGGTCTCTTCCACTAATAGCCACAAGTTTTTACAGCTGCATTCAAGAATTAAATATAGCAAAAATGGTTTTAACTGTCAAATTTAAACATATCTTGCTTTTATTTCCCAGTTCCCATAATGACATCAAAATTGTTTGAGATTTGTTAATGCTTTACCTCCAGCAATACTGTATTATCAAAATGTTTTCCTATAATCAATTTGCTATTGTAATTGTAATTTGAATCCCTAAAAGCATTAGCCAAGCAAAACCCAATGATACTCTCACATAAACATCTACAATTTTAGATTAAAAAAACCCCCAACCCTGTAATATTTGCACTTGCATCATGGACACAATTGAAGCATGGCGCAGACTCACTTTTATTTTTACATCTGGAAAGAAGTACCGTATGGAGGGGTGTGTGCTGAATGCGAACACGCCTACAAAAGGGCAAGAGCCAGCCTAAGCTCTTCTGATATTGTCATAGGTCTGCATAAAAAAAAATATTGAACTTGGAGGGGGGGAAATGCTTTAGGTAGGAAAATAACTAACTTTGTAAGAACGGGGCGCAGAAGCATTTGAACTAGGAAACGAAATCTATCTCCCCAGTCCAAAAGTACCCACTTCACTATTTACCAGTGTAAATGTACTTATTATTTAGTTGGAAAGAACTCTTTTTTCCCTCCTAGCTGTATTTCAAAGTTTGCGTTCTGCCTTCGGTTGGCTGGCCCCAACCGGAAAACAGGTCCCAGGCCCACGCGGAGGGGGGTCTGTCTGCGCGTGCAAATAGCCAAAGGGGTAAAGTACACGAAAGGCGACAAGATAAAAGGCACAGCTCGGGCTACGCACCCTCCCTCCACAAACACACACACACACCCAATTCAGCCGAGGGTCTGTTCCTCAAACACGCCCTTCCGACAAATATCCCTCATGCCAGCCTCCTAGCTGCGCCCACCCCATGAGCGGGAGATGCGACCCTGCCAAACCGCCGCTCTCCCAGCGCGAGAGGCACGAACCCCATCCCTGCCAGCCTCCCCGCTTGCCCGTCTAACGCCCGACTTGTTTCAAAGCGCAAACAAAACACGCGGGGGCGGCCAAGCCAGCGGCTCCCCAAACCTGGGGCGGGCGAGGGAAGGGCGAGCAGGGGCCAGCCGGGTGGTCTCCTCACCTTAGTAGCCATGGTGGGCTTTGGCGGCGTGTCTCCCCGCCTCGGGAGGGAGCCTGACTGGCGACTCTGCTTTTAGGCTCCCTCCTACTGGGCCGCGGCGGCGCTGGGGGGCGGGGGGCCGGGGGAGGAGGAAGGCGGCGGCGGCGGCGCGGCTGTGGCTCCGTTTTCAGGCCAGCCGCCGCCTCCCCTTCCCTTCCTGCCGGACTTCCAAGCCACGAGAAGGCGAGGAGCTCCTGAACTGGCGGCGAAGCAGAACCCGGGCTGCCGAGCACCGCCTGCGCTTCCTCTCGCCTCCTGCCTCTTCCTGGTCGCTTCGCCCATAGCCAGGGGCGGGGTTTCCACGAAGGCGTCCCGAAACCCAAGCAGGAAAAGGGAGAAAAGGAGCCCGAGCCGAGCCTCGTCGCCCCTTCCAGCTTGAGCGCAAATGCCCCCGGTTCGGCGGTGGGGAGCCGAGGTGAAGCTGCCTCCCAATTCCTCGGACTCCTCGGCATCCCGGGAGCGCCGGATCCGCAGTTCATCAGCTAAACTCACCGCCTCGCCTTTTACAAATAATAACTATTCTGTCAGGGTGGAAAACATTAGGCCAGTGCAAAGGGCACCGGCTGATCTGCATCCCAGCCCACGGGCGCGAGGGAAGTGGTTGTCCCAAGCTCTTTTGGATGTCAGAAGGAAGTAGCCCTGTCCATTTTGAATTGACACTCTCTAATGGTTTGATACCGGTGCTATTAACACGATGACTACAGCGGTAGGAATAGGTAGGTGGCCCCTCGTTCCATTCCAGCCAGTTAAACTGCAGAAAACAAGGCATTGTGGAGAGGTGGTAGCTGTGGCCAAGAAGAGCTTCACCTTGCTATGCCCATTTCACTCTTTTCTGAATTGGGAGATACTCCAGAACCTCATTCCTTTCATCTCAGGTGTGGACTATTTATCTCAGGTGTAGTGCAGTCCTACCTGAGACTCTCTTGGAAGATTGCTCAGAAGTTGCAGAAGATGGCAGCTGGGGAAGTTACAGGCACATCTTGATATGCTCATGTAATATTTCTCTGGTTCAGGTGCTGCCTTTGGGTGCAATTCCTGGTCTGGTTGTTGTGTAGACTAACTTTTATGGCAGAAGTGCTAGGTACTGGAAGGATGGCTGCATTCTCCAGATCCCATAGATGAAAAAAAAATCATCTGATGGGGCTCATTAATCTTATTTTAAAATGGCCTTTTTAACCGGGTTTTTCTTCTAGGCCTTGGATTAACCAATGATGAGGTCAACAGTATTCTTTTCATTTGGGGATATGCCAAGTGTGTAATGATTCCTTTGAATCATTGTGTTTATCGATAGTTTCTGTCACATAGAATAAATTTTTCCTCTGCTGCTTTACAAATTTAATCAATTAAAAATTAAATTAAATTAAAATTGAAAAAAAATTGCTGTGAGGAAAAACCACACACACACACACACACACACACACACACTCCAAAACTACTCCAGACAAAATTGTGCATTACAAGAGATTTTTTCAAAAGACAAAATATTGGTCTTTAGATATGTTAAATTGCAGGTAATGCAACTGCGAATAATTGAGGCAATCTGCATGCAATTTTATAAAGCTTCTTAATATTCAGAGTACTTCAGTAACTGCTGTCCCAGAGGTATGCAGTATTCAATTCAAAGCAGGCAAACAACAGTTTCCAGGAAGAACAGTTTAATTTATGTGTATACTTTGATTTTATAGTGTTCAGTTTATATTATGGATCATACAATCCAATTCTTGTCTTAAAAGAGCAGGAAATTCCATCACTGATTTTTGGCAATAATGCAGCTAAAATTAGCACAGTCAAAGGGTGTTTCTGGAGAATTCATTAAAACAAAAAGTGAGGATCCATATTGCCCTGCCATGTTGAAAACAATTGAATTTTATTTTGAGCTTGAGTTGAAGCTAAAAAAAGAAGTAAATTAATTATAATATTAGCTTTGTCCAAAATCTATACCACAATAAATAAGCTTAATCCTGAAGATCATATACAATTCTTTGTTATGTTTAAATGTCATAATATACTTATCTTATGAAATCCTTACAAGAGTGAGTGAACTAAAACAGCATTTTTCCTCACTGCCAACATTCAAGAAAATGCTGACAATATTTGCTATCTGCACCATGCTTTCCTTTGTGACTTTCCAAAGTTAGAGGACAATTTTATATCATTGTTTACAGTCTGTAGAATAGCTATGAAGGAAACATTCAGAGAAAGAGATGTCTATCCTCAAGAGATGGACTACTAGAATAACAAGGTTGGCACCATGAGAGTAGTCATATTAAAACAGTCATCATCTCAGATTATATAGATCTGTAGGGCAAAAGAGGACTTACAGGTTATTTTTTTCTGTAATGCACATAATTAATTATTCAAGAAAATATACTGTTCAGATATTCCTATCCCACTTCTCTAACAGAAAGGACCTTTTGATTGTATCCAAAGAGGGGGAGTGAGGATGAGTAAACAAGCAGAAATAGCTGTTTCCACTTTCTCTCTAGGCATTGTGATGCTAATGGAAGGTGGGCAAGGAAAAGGAAGAAGTAGAAGCATCTGCTGTTTTCCGTGACTTACATGCTTTCCTGTTCATTACCCTGGAAGCAACTGTGTGAAGAAGGTGTAAAGGAATTAAGACAGCTTCCATCCGTTCCTATTTTGCTGCAGTGCAGGTAGCAATTGGAAGTTTGGTCAATGCCAGTTGTACATTTCTCCCCAAAAATGTCAAAATAAACATCTTTAGTATTTGCAAATATAAACCAGCTTTAAGCAAAAAGCCTGTCTCACCATTAAAACTCCTGAAAAACAAAACTTGCCAGATATGTTCAGCATCACAGAACATTATGGAGGATCATCCTTACAGCCAAATATGCTCATCTCTGTGTGAAAGAAATGGAATTGCTGGTGTTTCCTCTTCCTGTTTACTTCTTTCGAAAGGGATGGCTGCTGGACCTAGCCATTCCTTCCGTGCACTTGGCATAGGATAAGTTTCACTAGATAATGTAGAAATTTCAATTCTTTTTAAAATGTATATGCCACTCATCTCACTATTGAAACAACTCTTTGTTGACTTAGAAACTGATTAAAAAGATAAATATAAAAACAGTTAAAAGTAATGAGAGAGAGTAAAAACCAAGAAATTTATACCCCGCCTCCCTTCCCCAGTCAAGGGGAACTCAAGGGAATTGGTGGAGTTTCTTTTTCTTCCTTGCATTTTTCCTCCAAGTGCAGGGTCTGCTTTTTTTCTTCTTCAATGGAGTATTGTTCCGTTGGTTGCGACAAGAATTGACTGAGGCTGACATCATGGATTGAGAGAGAATGACTGGCCCAAAGTCACCTAGTCAACTTTTATACCTAAGGCAGGACTAGAACTCACAAGCTCCTGGTTTATACCCTGGTGCCTTAATCAATAGACCAACGGGTTTTATAGAATTGATGGATGATGGCAGTTAAAACATCTGGTTTAAATGTATATATTTCCTGAGACCTCTTCTTTTTACAGTCATTTTACTTCTATAAACATGGTTATTTTTCTTTAAATTGTTCCCTTTATCTCCTATTCTGATTCTTTGTTAATTTTTTTAATCTAATTAATCAGACATAATGTGTAATTCAGAAATGTATTGCAATTGTGTAGCATTTTTATTGCTTGAGAAAAAGGCAACAAAACGTGATTTACTGAAATTTCAGTCTTGCTAGTTTATTTATTCTGCAGTCTTTGACCCAGTTGAGGGGACTGTGATAACTGGAGCTTCTCTTACACTACCTCTTATTCATAATTACTCAGCTTGCTCCTATATCCATAAACCCCCAGTAATGCAGCATGTACTAAGATCAACACTCAATGAAATATTTTTAATTCAGATAAAATGATTAAAGTAGAATAAATATTCTAAACATTATTTAATTACCCTGAACATCGTACTTTCCGAAAATAAGATAAAACATTGTGCATGATAAGACTTACCTAATAAAAGATGATAGAATATTAATCAGATCAGCATGGATAATATTTTCACAATTGTACATGACTTCATCCTGAATAATCTGAGCCAATTATCTATGCCAATCAGTTGAAATTCCATTGTTCTTTCATCCTCACCTGCAGAAATTTAGACATGTAAGAGAGGCAGTAGCAAAGGAAGAATCTGATCTATTAGTGCACATGAATTAGGCTTAACAATTTTGTCTTGCTAAAAAAGCTCTCTAAAAGGTAAATATAGTTTGTTATTTTGGATTTTGTTAATTTGGAAAACAAATTTCAAATTTATTGACTTATTTATGAAAACAAAAATAACCAATATTAATTGTTACTTTCCCATATTTTTATTGCAGGGTGGGTTTGTTTTTTGTACATTTCCTCCAACCAACTTTTTCCAAAGAAAATTAACGCCATAATGTTTCCTTTTATTATATTTAATTTTCAAATAGGGTAGAGTACAAAACAACATCCTCTTTCATCTTGGGATATTTCATCAGTTTAATATATTCCCCCAAAAAATACTAAACAGAGACATTAATTTTGATAAAATGTATTTCTACATTGTTTCAGCAGATGTGAAATATTATTTATATAGATGAAATGAATTAGCAAATTCAGCTGGTGCTTTATTTTAAAAAGCAGTAAAATTTAGCTTTTAATTATAAACGCTTTTGGAAATTTTCAAGTAAAACTATATTAAATCAGTCATTTGCTTTTTTCCATTTTTATTTTTAGGACAGTTTCATCGGTGCATATTATTCTTTTAGATTTAAAACAGTAAGATTTATTGACATAAATTATTTAAAACCAGAATTTATTGCTTTAGAACTGCATTGCAAATTCTGTTTGTTTCACTGCAGGAATGTGTGAACATACTAATTTTTGAAATTATTTTCTAAATTGTTTTAGAGCGCAGTGCTCATTAGACTTCAGTAAGGACTTTACAATAGTGTCTAGCAGAAGTTATTTGCTTTTCTTGTTTTTCACTAAGTTTTGGTAGTACCAGTCTGACTTTGACCAATGTTTCAAAGTAAAACTTTTGTATAAATATTCTAGCATAAACTAAATATCTGAAATAGTACTGGGGAAGGAAAAGCAGCATACTATTGCTTCATGGATAGTGAAATTGGGGGACTTGTCAGTGTAAGACAATATTATTTCTTCAACAATTAAGTAAAGTAGATGTTAAGACTTAAAAAATTAAACCTATCAAACGATCTAAAAACATGCGTAACTTTATACTGATATGTACCGTTTTGTTCTCAGCTATCTCAGAAATGGGAATAATCTGATTTTGTCAGCCCTATGAGGCAGGCCAGGCCAGGCCATGCAACAGGTAACACGAAAATGTTAGAAATAAACTTTATTAACATAAGGCTATAACAACACTTTAGGAAGCCTGACAGCATTTCCCTTTCTTAAGTCTTAGACTTAGACTAAAAAGTCAAAACAGGGCAAGGTTGAGTTTCTTTCTTGTGCTTTCCTGTTTTCCTGGGCTTAGTCATGTTTTAGTAATTATTTCTGC
Source organism: Boaedon fuliginosus (assembly GCA_027560395.1). Lineage (NCBI taxonomy): Eukaryota > Metazoa > Chordata > Lepidosauria > Squamata > Lamprophiidae > Boaedon > Boaedon fuliginosus. The sequence goes on along the minus strand of JANHGC010005965.1, from coordinate 60,965 downwards.
ATATTTTCTCCAAGGTCATCTCTGCATTCCTCCATAGGTTTAAGGAAGTGTTGTAAGAATGACACTTCACATAAGGACATAAAGCATTTTACAGTGATGACTATTTTCCATTCCAGGCAGGTTTCATTCAGTACTAAAAAGGGATGGAAGAAGTTTGGTTCATAGCTCACTGAAGAGTTTGTCAAGAGTTAGAAAAGGCAACTGTTTCATGATCTTTAATATCCACACTTTTTTGAAATTGGGTAATGAATTGTGTCTTTCTATTCAATACACTTTGGGATTTTCCTGGCGGCATGAAAGAATTAAGGATGCAAAGTTTCATTGTGCTCAGGCAATATAGAGTAATGCTACATCCCCCTTTTTGGGCCATAGTCAAAATAAGTAGAAGTTCTTATCAGCTACTTTTTTCCAATTGTGAATACTCAGAAAACATTTTACAATTATATTTACAAATACATTTAGTATGGTTCTACAACAAAAGCATTTACCTCTAGGTTTTATCTGATAAAAATACTTTTTCTCGAACTTGCATTTACTATTTAACGTCATGTGAAAGGAAGGCCAGAAAATATTTTGGGTCATTCTAGAACAAAGGAAAAGAGGGAAATAGCTAATTATAGACAATAGTGACTTTAGTTAAAGAAAAAAAAACAGAAGCTAGGCCTAGGAATGATTAAGTAAGAAGTTGTTGATTTATTTTTTTATTTTACAACTAAGAATATTGCTTGACAGCAAAAACTTAAGAAAATTATAGAAAACCAACACTGGTTTACAAATCTGAAAAAAAAAGTACCTTGTGCCATTTTATTGCAAAATTTAGAGTTGATAATTATATTAAAAATCATCTATTTCTCCGTCTAACAATGGTTCGCTTGCTGCAGGCATTTTTGGTGCATGCGCATACGCAAAGCGCGTGCATGCCAAATGCATGATGTGTGCGCATCACCGTCTGAGCGAAAATTTAGCTACTGGTTCGGCCGAACGGGTTGCTAAATTTTCAGGCCTAAGGTGGCTAAATCATCTGTTTCTTGGGCTTGAGGTGATGCACGCGCAGCATGCGCCTCACCAGTATCACCTAAGGCCCGAAAAACAGCTGATTTAGCTACTGGTTCGGCCAGAGGAAGCTCCCCTGTCCCGGGCCCACCAGAGATCATCCGCTAGTGTGACCAATGCCATCTCGATGCTGAAACCAGACTGAAACCGGGCCTGAAACCAGACTGAAGAGGATCCAGATAATCAGTTTCCATCAAGGTACGCAGGAGTTGAAGTGCCACCACCTCAACAACTTTCCCCAAGAAGCGAAGTTTGGAGACTGGACAAAAGGTTTTTAAATCAGCTGGGTCCAGGGAAGGCTTCTTGGGGAGAGGCCTCACCACCACCTCCTTCAAGGCCATTTTAAAATGCCATTACTTAAGGCAGGGGGGAAGCTAAGTTTGTTGGCCATGCAGGTACAAAAATAGCCAAGGAAATGATTGAAGCCTGACAAACTGGCCCCTTGTCAGTCAACAAAAGTGCTGATTTACCACCAGTTTATCAAGTTCTATGGAACCGAGGGCTTGGCAGCACAAGGAAACAACAGCCAATCACCAGCCATCAACACATCAATTAACCAATCAGAAGGCACTACATAAATGCAACTCACAGAATAGCCCAAAACACATATTCCAGTAGAGAGAAATTCCCTGAAGATGGGTCCCAGCACCAGTATGAAAGCTAGCAGAGTAAACCTCTGGTCCTGGTGACTGAGCCAGATTTGATCTTACAAAAAAAGAAAAAAAAGGGCGGGAAGCTACATAATTAGTACTTTGCTTCAACTTTTTTTTAAGACACTCAATGTTCCACCAAGAAATTGTGAAGAACAGGATGAAGGGCAGGATAGAAGCTTGAAATCAAAATGAACATTGTCAGTAGATACAGTCTTTGGGTTACAACAAATGGAACAACATAACTTTCCATGCCGACTTTCACATTGACTTCACTTGTAGGAATCCAGCAGGGAAGGTTGCAAATGATAAACGCATGCTGCAACTAGTGTTAAGTATATGCTAGTTGATCACATGATTGTGGGGATTGCTGCAATGGCCAGACCATTGAGGACCAATTTTAAGTATCACTTATTTAGCACCATTGTAATTAAATGCTAAACAAATTATCATAATCTGAGGAGTACTTGTATCTTTTTATTTTGAATGTGTTTAAATCTTCAAGACCAGATAATGAAGGAGCTGAGAGTCTGGCTGAACCTTTACAGTGTATTTTTTTTTAAAGAAACTTATGAGAATTGGTAAAATGCCAAATAACTGGAGCAAATGTCTCCATCTTTGAAAAGATAGATTCTAATCAGATCATATTGATATTGCTCTATAAGCAATGTGAGAATAGAGAGTTAATTACAAGGTTAGGATTAATTTCTCAACAGAAAATCATATTGAATTATCTTACCTTTTTTTTCATGCAGTATTTTCCTTAATAGATTATGGGATTCTATAGAAACAGTCCGTGACTTCAGTAAAGCATTGACCAAAATACTTCATGACTTGCTGATCAGAGATTCTATTAAATATGGTCTTGATGACTTGACAATTAGATACAGCTGGTCTGAAAATCACTTTTATTGTATATGTTCATCAGTGGTTGTTCATCAAACTGGAAAGAGATGCTCAAAGGATCAATCCTGGTCCTATCCTTCAAGATCCTTCAGTATTTCCATTAAAATATTTCTCTCAAAACTCTTGTGTGTGCATGTGTGCACACATGCCAATGTGCATGGGCACATGTAAAATACTAGAAAAATATTTTCATATCTGATTTAGATGAAGAGGTGAAATACATATTTACATTTTTAATATACAGTAATATATAGTATTATACAGTAATATATAGTAATATACAGTATTTGTATAGGCTAAAAATAGGATCAGAGGATCAGAGGTGGGTTCCTACCGGTCTAACAACGGTTCGCTTGCTGCATGCAAAGTGCGTGCATGCCAAATGTGTGATGTTCGCGCATCACCTTCTGAGCAAATATTTAGCTACCAGTTCGGCTGAACGGGTTGCTAAATTTTCGGGCCTAAGCTGGCTAAATCAGCTATTTTTGGGGGCTTGAGGTGATGCAAGCGCAGCATGCGCCTCACCCGTATCATTAACAGCTGATTTAGCTACTGGTTCAGCCAAACCGGTAGCTAAATTTTCACCCGGAAGGTAGCTAAATCAGCTGTTTTTCGGGTGTGACTGATTTAATTAGTTACCGGTTCGGTTGACTGGTAGCTTAATTCTAACAACCGGTTTGCCGAACTGGTAATTATTTTAACAACCAGTTCAGTTGAACCTGGCTGAACCGGTTGAAATCCACCACCTGATGGGATAGCTAATACCTAGAAAGCAAAAATAAAATTCAAAGAGATCCTGATATGTTGGAAAGACAAACTGAAAGTAACATAATTAAATCTAACAGAGATAAGTACAAAGGTGTTCACCTAGAAAACAACTACCCGTATCAAATGTAAAGATATAGGACAGGAGATATCTGGTATGGTAATGATACTTGTGAAAAAGATATGAGTCAATAATGTGATGTGGCTGCTAAACAAGACCAATGTAAATACTGGAATAGTTTCACTGTTATGATTCAACATTGAGCCTCAGACTGCATCAGTTCTGGGCAACATTTGGGTAAAAAATGAAACAGGTTCAATAGAATAATCAGGCTAGGAAGTAAGACCTTTGCAGAGGGGTTGAAGTAGCAGTACTATATGTGTTTACCCTGGAGAAAAGACCAACTGAGGGAGGGATATAATACTTTACAAATAAGTAGTAGAATATCCCATTGAGAAGATTAAGTAAGGTTGATTCTTGTTCCAGGAAACAAAACAATGCCTCTGTAGGAGGGCAGATTCTGGCTGAATGTCAAAAAACAAAAACAAACCCAGACCCTAATAGTAACAACAGTTCAACAGTGGAACAAGACTAGGCAATCATTGGTCCGAGATGTTTTAATCTGGATTCCTATTTTATGGGTTAGATTCAAAGTCATAGATTACTTCTTCCAACTCTGATTCCATCCCTGTTGAGTTTAATGGATTTTAATGCAAGATTAAGCAAATCTCATCAAACATAAGTTGAGGTCACAACTGCATAGTCACTTGTACCAGTACCTGAATTTTGTTCACATTCTGATAATTCATTATCAATAGTTTTTTTTAATAAGCTAATTTCTAAACAATTTAGAAGCATGGCACTTCGTCATGAAAGTCTACCTGCTTCTTTAGAAAGGTCCACACATTTCAGTCTATTTCTTGTATATCAGTTGCCTATGCTGCAGGAACATCAGGTAGAATCCAAACCTCTGCTATCCTTACCTCTGATGCAAAATCAATCTTCTCACTTGATCAGTGTAAATGATCCATCTAATACCATGTTTTAAATCAATACAGTATAGTCAAAATATTAGAAGTATCTATAAATGACCATTAATAAAATAAAGAACATTATGAATGGTGATTTTTTGAGCAATAACTACATATAGTTTTTAGTCACTATTCAAATCAGGTTTCTATTCACTGAGAATGGAATAAGACCATTTGCCCAATATGAGTTATGTGCCACCATGAGTTGAAATGAAATTGGTGGCATAGAAATTTTAATAAATCTCAGATAGAAATGAGGTAGGAATGAATTTTTTTCTTTCCCACAACCCCAAATAATTTTATAGAAACATTTATCCTCTTTATGCAGAATATATAAGTATCAGCCAGTTTTCAATAGAATAAGAGTTTTGAAGAACTTTTTAGGAAGAGGTGGACAAGGTCTCAATTTTTTTTAAATATTCATTTCTTCAAATTGCAACATAATTATCTACTCCCTTACTTTGGTGTAGTTTGGTGCAGAATTCCCTACTAAAGGTTATAAACTTTTGTTAAGAGGAACATATGAGTTTTATGTTCAATGTAAAGAAGATACAAATCATCCTTGATTATGATAGTAATCTTTGGTTGTCCCCATTACAATTCCTAGACAAGGCTGATAAATATCCAAATGCACAATTATGCTATAAAACATGGGCCTTTCTTTGGTTTATACTTCAACTACCTTAGTGAGCATTTTGATGAGCTGATGAAGAATGCTGTCAACGGGGCGTGGTCTGCATCTAGAGGGGCATGGACATCGGTCGAGTTTTCACGGGACTCCGTTGAAACTCCTGAAATCCTTGCCTGCCGGAGGCCCGGAAGGGTCTAACCCTGACCTTGTAGTGGACAGAGGAAAAAGGACGTTGGCTGGGATCTGAGGGGAGTGTGCCATCTCTCCGTCGCCCCGTGCCCAAGCTCCATACCGGCAGGGAGAAAAGCAGCTAAGCTGCATTAAGCCCAGAGCGACCACAAAGAAAGATTGGATAAGAAGGGAAAGACCCGTATTGCTGTGATACACGGAGGAGACAGATTGGATGCCTAAAGATTGACTCCCGATAAGATCAAAAGATTGGTGGTGAAGAACGAGACTAATGAATATACATAAGGCGGCAGATCACGTGAAAGGACCCTGAATCGAAAAAATGAAATTACCGGAGGCTCTTGCAGAGATAAAATCAAGTATAAATAGTAACTGGCGACGACCCGAAGGTAAAATTGACTGAACTTTTAACATACTACTATAACATTTTAAATTGATATCTATAAAGCAAATAAACAACAATAGGCACAACGAAAATGTTGGAGGGCGCAGAAGGCAGAATGGAGAAGGAACCGGGTGCCTTGGATATCTGCCTTGGATATCTGGATATCTCCTTTGAGGAAGGAGTGGAAAGCCTGTATACATCCTTCCAGGAGATTAAAAGAGGAATGGACAGTTGGTTTTCAAAAATGGAGGAGAGAAATGTGGGGAGATGATATCATTTAAAGAGGAGCTGCAAGAGAAGGAAAAACAACGAGGCGGCATGCCAGCAGCGAAGGAAAAGGAAAAGGAACCTAAGATGGCACCAGCTGAGGAGAAGAAAGGAAAAAAAGGGAGAGATATGACACACAAGATACTGGAAATAAAAGATGAACGATTTAAACTACAGAAGAAGTAGACAAGTTTGGAATTTAGCAAAGTTGAAAGCGCAGAAGTACATAAAAGAAAAAGATAACCGGAGGGACGAGCTGGAACGGAGGGGAGAAGCATCGCGAGAGTCAGCGGGAAGAAAAAAAATTCAAGGGGACTTTTACGAAAGGAAAAAAAAAAGAGACTAAAGAGGAAGGGTAAAGTGGAAAAATGGGTTTAGGGCTTTTGAAATGATTTTAGAGTTACCAAATGGAGATGTATTTTTAACTCTAGTATAAGATTTTGCCTCCCTCTTTTCCCCTATATATTTTAATACTTTTATATATCTTGATTAATAAAAAGGAGATCACAGAAGGGGTGGGGTGGGGATACAAATTAACTGACTAAGAACTAAAATGTTGAACAGGAATTGTTTTTAAAACCCATTTTTTAGAAATGAAAGAATAGAGAAGGGGCAAATTATATGGAATATTATATAAATTGATGAATTATAGTGATGAAATCTGGTTCACATCGATACGGGGGGAAAATGTTTTTTCCTTTTTTTCCTTTTTCTGTTATATTTTTTTTAAAAACCAATAAAATTTATTATTAAAAAAAAAGATTGCTGTCAACATCTGCAAATGTAATTTATAATTTTTAATGGGCGTGATTAATACATGTAAAGAGTTTTTTAGAAAATGAACATAGTTTTTTCAGCCATAGCCACCATTTATCAACTAATCTGCTTTTTGCCCAGGCAGCATTTAATTATATCGTGCTGCTCAATTTATTTCAAAAGTAAGTCCTTTTAAGTTAAGCAGCTCTATTATGGAGTTTTTTATAGAACTACTTTTCTATTACTCTGAAGGGTCTTTCGTGACATTTCAAATCTTGAAAAACTTCCTCAAATTGTATAATATATTTTATTTGGGGTGGGATGAAATAACAGAGATTTCTGATTGGATCCAAATCTGAGCCTCACTTCACGTATTTGATGTTTCTTATACTGTCCATTAGCAGATGGTTTAGATCTGACACTATTACAATTTAAGCATAATTAGAACATGCCTTGAAGGCTGGACAGCCTTCATACAACTCAGAGAAGGCTTGTCAATACTCTGCACTGTGAAAATAAGAGGAAGCAACTCACTTTCTGTTCCATTTCATAGCAAGAATTTTATGCTATTTTATTTCATGTCAACCCACACTTCTCCAGTTAGGCTCACAATTATAAGACAAGCTTTTGCAACTCTAAATCACTCAGCTGCAGCTTTCTATATCTTGTATCTTACAGTACTAGTTTAGAATTAATATTTCTCAAACTTCCTTTTACTTGCCTGATTCCCTTGATTTTCCAGCTGCCAAGATAATGATGTATTTCTATTTTATCATGGCATTTGTGTCATTATACAGGCCCACCTCTTTGGTTTCAATATTACTGTACTCTTGGGCTTTATTTTTGTGCCTAGCAAACAAACGTTATGCTCAAATATCCGCCTGACTTTTATTTGCTGGATGGCATCATCTTATTTAAAACAAAGACATGAAATTTCATTTTTTTAAACTAGAGATCCTTGGAAATTTTAAGATTCTTCATATTTCATTAGAAGCTACTAGTTCAATGCTTTCTTTAGTCAGGAGAAATGTATATCAGATACTGGGTAAATAATCATGTCTCTGAAAGTAGCACTCAGCTACAATGTCATACCAGTATCTAACTACATTAGACTAATAGCCTATTGAAGGCTTTAGTGTTTTTCATTGGCTAATTGTGCACATGTGTAGCACAGGTAATTTTTTCAATGCAACCACTAACAAAGTTGAGGGGCTATGAAAATTAACACAATAATTGACACACTGAAGGTTATCAAGCTCTACCTTCATTGATGTTATCCTTTGTGTAGTGCTTTGAAATTTTACTTTATAAAAGCCCAAGTAATAAATTAAATTTGAAATTCTTTGTCTATCCCAATGTATATGGCTGACAAAGCATTAGCAACACAGAAACGTCAAACAACAGAAATGACAAAAAATTGTGAGATAATTATAAATTATTTTGTACAATTTTTGTGGGATCTGAAACTGTGGCTGTTTCCCTTATAGAAACAAGTAGTAGTTATGTTTAAGCTGTTATAGATTACTGATAAATGGTTTAGATAAATTCAAATAAAATGGCAAGGTTTATTTCAGATAACATCAGGGAGGCCAATATCATCTAGAATAGAAGCTACACAAGAATCAGAATCCCTGATTGCTTCAAAATATCTGAACAAGAGCCATTGGAATTATTTCAGAAGGGATCTTATTACATCTCTTCATTCAGGCAAGTATGAATGAATGTCATTCTTCAACCAGCATGCCACTCTCTGGGGTTCCAACAGATATTTTTTTTTATCAGACATTGTCTCTATTCTGTGGAAGAAAGCAGAACCTTGCCAAGTTCCTGCTGCTTGCACAGATGCTTGTTCCTATTGCTTCCACTCTAACTCTCTTTAGCATATTACCAGCAGTAGTAAATATTATTAGGTTTTAAACTTGTAACTCAATGACTTTGGGAGCCACACAACAGAAAAATTACAATAACAGGAATAAAACATTAAAAATAAAGATAAAAGGTGTCAAGTGCAATAGACCAGATGGAATGAAACAAGCAGTCTCACTCTCCCCCACTTAAGGTCTGGGTGAAGAGCCAAGTCTTCCCAGGTCTTCTAATAATAGCAGAATGGGAGCCATCCAGATTTTGGGGAACCTCATTTGAACTGAACAAAGCTCTTGTCAAGATAAGACTGTCAAAGACTGCAGGTGCTTTAAGTAAAGCTTTATACCCTTGTATACCTGGTCACAATTTAAAATTACCTTGACTCATTCTGGAAGTAAGATTACTTTGGAAGGAAACAGTAGAGCTGGAAAAGGTTGCAGGAAAAGAAAATTTACAACTAATTGGGGTAAGTAAGCTAAAAGAGTTTCCATTCAAGGAGAAATTGTAATAAGGACCAGCAATTTTTATCAAGTGGCATATACGGTTATTTGATTTTATGGATGCTAAAGAAACAGTACATAAACATACACCCATCATACAATTCTTTCAGGATAAATAATGTTATGCAAGACACATACATGGACCAAAAGAATTTGGTGATAACCAAAAGAAACTAGACATGGAATAAATCTGAAACTAGTTTATAGCACTGCAACCAGCTGCATATCTCATTACCTTTTGTTTCTTGCAAACATTTATTTGTTTGTTTGTTTGTTTATTTATTTATTAAATTTATACCCCCCCTTTCTTCTCCAACAAGGGATCACAAGGCGGCTAACATTTAAAACAATACAAAACACAATATTAAAAAACTCTAAAACCAATATTAATAAAACCATTTCAATTTTAAAAAAATTAAAAACAGAAAACATACAGTAACATATCATACTAGGCATTCATACATTTCCAGTATACAGTACTAATCAGTGCTTCATTGTGTCTTTCTTAATTTAAAGTTCATATACGTCTTTTTTAAGGACCTCATTTAGTGTCATCCAACTTCATTTTTCTTCCTCTCAATTTATTCATATGTCTACTGGTTACTCATTTTTTGTACTCATGCACGTGTAATTTAGCACCTAAATTACACATGCATGTATGTTTCCAACCATCACACCTCTAAGAGCACCAACATAATTAATTATTCATTTATCCATAAATATACTCAAACAACCAAGGGGAAAACATGCTTGTTTTGTATTAGCTCAGCTGAACTTTTAGCCAAGCATTCAATTCTCATGCATGCTCAACTTCCATCATACTCTTACTGGATTCTGCAACCTTTGTTATTGTGCAAAACATTTTTAGATAGTTTCTTTAAAATACAATAAATACTTCATTGTATTAAGCACTTAAAATGAAAAAAAATGCAACATCCAAAAAGTGAAAGAAAAAGCACAAAGTACATAGACAGATCCCCAAATATCATAATATTCAGTAAATTGAACACTAGACTATTTTGGACCACTCCCAGGTTGGGCAGTCTACTGTACACTAAGTAAGGTGCTTCAGCACCCCATTTCAATACTCAGATCTTAATATTTTAATCTTTGTTTTGGTGGGGATTAAGAGACAAAAAGCTTTCCAGAGCTTAATGCATCCATTTCATTCCTTTAAATTATCACAAAAAGCATAATGTTGTTAACTTTATTGCAGAACAGAAGGAAGAAATGAAGCCCCACCATTTTAGCCCAATCTATTTAATCAGGTTTATTTATATTTCACTTTTCTAAACCATCTCCCTCAAAAAATGAACTTCAGGTGGTGTTGCTTTTTGAGGGGTGAAACCTTGAGCTCCTGTAGGAAAGATGGGGTAAAAATCTAACAAATCATGACCAAATTGGAATTATCAGATGGAATTAGCTAAATTATTGGAAGATTAAATGAATTCTATTTACAACTGATGAAAGAAATATAATATTGGAAAATTTTAGTATTAGGATTAAGTCTTATAGAATGATCATATATATTAATGAAACAGCTTTAATTAAAAGATAGACTTCTTCCAGCATTCTCCAGCAGATGTCATCATGAGGCAGCAGTACTTGTTTTATTTTACCATTTAAAATGTCATGGTAAAATAAAACAAGTACTGTAGGAGGTTTTTAGGCACGTCAAAACAAATCATAAGACAGAAGGCAATGCTTAAAAAGGCTGTATTTTTATTCTCCAACATAAAGTCAGAAACAGTATAAACAGCAAAAAATACTAAACATCAATGCAAACAAAAATAATTTGTTCTAAAATAGGTATTCACAGTACTTTTTTGTACATAAGCTTCCCTCAAATATCAGGTGAGCCAAGGAAGATATCCCATGTTACAGTGCAGCACTTGAAAGCTTTAAATGAGAGGTGCGCTTAGAAACAACAACAGGATAACTTTCTATCCTGCCAGACTAAAAGAAACCAAACAAATCCAAATGAGTCTAGTACGATGTGTGACACTGCAATTTCCTAATGGCAAGGATATTCAAAAAATGCTAGTAAAATAAAATTAACACTTCTATGAAAATGTGAGCCAATGCATTTTTTAAATACTTCTATTCCATTGTGTGAGCTTCACAGCTGCAAATCAATAATGGCAGGGTAAAGTATTTAACATTGTTGATTTTTTACACTACAGGAAATGGATGATCTATCTTCTGATGTCAATTGAATTAGTAAAATACTAAGCTTGTTAAATGGGTACACTGCTCTAACCAATATCTATGTCTCTTAAAAATAAATTACATCATTATTACTAGGCAATAACTAGGTCATTTTATTTTAAAGAATGGATTTTAAAGAATGGCTAAAATCCTATTTTAATGTAACGAGGCAAAAGTCATTTTTATCTTGATTCTCCTTACTAAAAATGTAGTTCACAATGCTTGAGATAAAAATAACAACAACCCAGGCTGTGTTTAGAAATTCTCATGATGTATCATCCCATACTTCCTATCATGAACTTACCAAGCCAGTTTGGGGATTGTGAACTTTGAGGTGTTTGTTGTATGGAAATGGAAAACAATTACATGGGCTTTCTGAGGAAGTTGACTTCCTTTGTGTCAACTCACTAAATCTTCTCCAAATCAGTCACTCCCTATTATTATATGGAATTAACAGCTATTTGTTGCTGGTAACACCTGTCCATGCAGTAATCAACTTTACTACTGAAGAGAATACAACTCACCTAGTTTTTTTTTCCTTTGGAATGGGCATGCGCTAACGTAACACATGCTGGATTTTAAATAAATCCTGTGAGGTCAGGGAAAAAAACAGACTGTACCTGTTTACATGAAACCTGTAAACATTTATGGTTCATAGTCAAATAACTGCACACCATGAATAGTTTTCTGTAAAATGGGAAAAAGATATCTCTGGTTATTAAGATTATTTTCTATACATGCAAACAAAAGGAAAATCTGTTATCACTACTCAGAAAAAAATTACAAAATTCTCACAGTGTAAGGGTTTTTTTTCTTTCCCGTTAAGTCATCTGGCATTTCTGTAATAATAAAGATGGCCTTATTCCAATTGAAACATTGTGCTTTTTTTCCCTTCTAAAGGTATATTGGATCTTTGAGATGAAATGTATTTGTTTCTTTGCAATGTTTTTAAGTGTACTTGCCTGCAGTTATGCTTAGCATGTATGTGTATATAAAACACACACAGCCACAAAAACAAGTTTGCACTAAACTTTGTCCTGAGAAAAGGATATTGCAGGTCCTAGCATCTTAAAACCAAGACAAAATGCAATGGCTTGCAACATTTTATTATGTTTGTTATCCCTGAGGGAATGTCTTTTCTTTAAGCCATAAGAAATTTCTTAGAATCAAGCATCAACCACAAATTTAAATTGAAACATTTTTTTAATAAAGATGGCTGAATGATAGTTATTGATTACAAACAGTTGAGGTACTTCCCAATGACCCTTGTTCTATCAACAAAGTTAAGAATATGAGTGTCCTTTCAAGCTTTCTAGTGAAAGATTCTTCCCATGATCTTAACTATATGAGCCTCAAATAAATGAAATCCCTCAGGAAGCAGTGATGGCTCCTGAATCATTAAGAGGGAGAAAGCCCTCCACACCTTTTCACTAGTTCTTTTTCTTGCCCAGTACCTTCATGTCACCCCTATGCTGTTGTAGACTGTTCCTTTGTGAACATTTTTTTAAATAATGTAGGAGTCAATCTTTGTATGGAAGCTTCTGCTATATCAAGATCCTTTTAAAAATGGAAGTTTTCTCAATCCAACCCACTAATACCAAGTAATTTTAACAAGCTGATCAATTATATATAACATCATTAAACAGGTCATGTATAAAACTGTATAAATACTCAAGACAATCTATAATTGGGTCTTGGAAGTTCCTTTGGCTGCTCATTGATATAATCTTAGGGAGGAAAAGTAATTTATTATATTGTAATATGCTGTTTTGCATCAGCTTTATATGGAGAGAATGTATACATATTCAAAGATACAGAGAATGCCATCTTACTGAATATCTAGATTTCATTTGATCACAGGTGGGGATGGATGGAGAGAAATCTATGTTATGGCACAACACAGTATGTTATTTCACACTAAAAAGTAAATGATATGCAAAAACAGGTAATCCTCCATAACTGAGCACTGCCAGTTCATTTATTTGTTTATGATTGATTGAAAAAAGTTAATATTGTTTGTTGTACTGTCTTTTACAATGAACAGCACTTTGGTACTCACAAATAGTAAAGCAGCACTGTCTTTCAAAAACCAACACTACTGTAACACCCACTGTAATGTGGCATGCAAATCCACAATTGCAACCCTTACTGATTTTGCATTCATCCAATGGTAATCTTGTTTCAAATATGAGTAGCACAGTAATGTCTGGCTACAAAGGAGATATTACAACAAGGAACTTCATAAAACATGGAATATGACGCTTATATCCATTCATATTTTCAGCACTATAATAACCAACTCTGTAGTACCAGGATTCCAAATTGCTGTACATTATAAATCACCAAACAAATTTCAACTAAACTGGTTATTTAACAATGTAATCATCAAATCCAAGCCACCAATAAATTGGCTATAAAACAAATGTAATTGTTAATATCACGGCACAAAAATAATTTGTCCTTTCAATAAGCTTCTTTACATAATAATTTTCAGTGACATGTGTATGTCAGAGTCCAAAGGCTAATTGCTCTTGGGGTTAAATAAGGTCTGTTTAATTTTGGTCATGTTCTATATTGTTTAGACTGAGCTGAGTTTAACAAGGCCACGCACTGAGTCTTCATGCAGTGAATCCTGGCTAATCAGGCTGAGGCTGTGCATGGTGCGGCTGTGTGTCAGGGCGTATCCAAGGGGTAACATCCCAGGTGGACCTTCTTCAGGAGTAAGAAATGGATGGTTTTCAGGGTCCTCTTTTAATGGTATCATTTCTGACAAGCTTGTTTCTGATGTGAGATTTGGGATGGAAGAAGGTGGCGTTGGTTGTCCTAGTGTCACCATAGCACAGGGAGCACCAAGAGTATTTTTTCCTGGTAAAGGCAGCTCTTCACTACTTAGGCTGGGCTCGCTCTGGAGGAGTGGGGTGGCAGCGGCCTGCAAAACGAATTTAGTGCTCTGAATGCACTGATCTTGATCACACTGAAGAATGGAAGGGTACCAAAATAATATACAAGGCATGAGAGATACAGAGATGGAAGGGTATGGACAAAAGAGGAATGGGACATAAAGAGAAAGAAAAGAATTATTAATTACACTTCCTTGTTAAACTGACCAAGACAGCATGTACAATATAGTGACGAATTCCAGAGAAGTGAAATTATATACCATATTTTTTGGAGTATAAGACGCTCCAGAGTATGAGACACACCTAGCTTTTGGGGAGGAAAACAAGAAAAAATATCTGCCTCTGCCTCCCAGCAATTTGCCTCCTTGCAGCAAACAGCCTGTTTCAGCTTCAGCACAGCCTGATTAGCACAAGC
>JANHGC010005964.1:25709-42394 GCA_027560395.1 Boaedon fuliginosus | reverse complement strand
CAGCGCGCTTTTGACAGCCATTCGGACAGCGCGCCCACGAAGCGGGTAACCAGCGAACCGGTAGGAAACCACCCCTGATGTGTTTTATTCTTTTTGTTTTCCCGTTTGCTTTTTTATTGTCTCTTTTGATTGGTATGTAAAAATGGTTTATCTTTATTATCTATTGATGGGTGATTTTTCTGAATGGAAGCTTCCAAGAACTCTCTAGTGCAGGGGTGTCAAACGTGGGTCGGTACGTTGTCATTATGTGACATATCGTGACTCCCCCCCTTCCCTAAACCAGGATTGGGGGTGACCAGCATGTGACGCATCCAGCCCACAGGCTGTGAGTTATACACCCCTGCTCTAGTGGTTTTGGATATGGGTTGGCCCAAGATGTTTACAGTTTCAAAGTTAAAACTGTGGTTGAATCTGTTATGTGTTGTGAAATTAAGGAGTTGTCATTGTGTCTTCTGACTGCTAGTTAGTGTTCATTGTCTTCTGTCTGCCCATCCTATATAGAGGCTGTTACAGTCTTTGCATTGTACTTTGTAGATAACTCTTGGTTTTTGTTCTTGGGCTTCTGGATGCTTTGATTAGGTTAAGATGTTTTGGAGAGCTTTAGTTGGTTTGTGTGCTACAAGATGCTGTGCAATTGTAATACTCTATTGGTTGTAGCTGAGATGTTTTTGATGTAGGATGGTATTGTCTTTTTCATAATCTGTGCTGGTTGTGCCATAGAGGATTGAATGAACAGCCAGTTTTGGATAATTGCATGGGTATCCATACATTACATTGACTTGGAACATATTGTACTTTATTTTGTGGTTGTTGTTATTGCTAGTCCCTGTATGATAATAATAAATAAATAACAATGTGGTTATTAAAGAACATCCTGGGTTGGGGGGGTCACACATCACGTTAGGACATGGCTTATTTAACCACAGCTTATTTTATAAACCATAATTGGCTTGGTTCCCACAACATACCAAGCCAAAAACAAACTCACAACATGGCTTAGTATGCTACGTGTGTTAGATTTTGGCATATTCCAGGCCTGCATCTCCAGCCTAGTACTCTATGAGGTCTATGAGTTCTGGTAAAAGGAGTTAAAGTACCAGCTATTTTTATCTTGGTTCCTGAAATTGTCATAGCAGGTATAAATGATCTTGGATGATCTAACAAAATATTAAGCAGAATCAGACCTGATTATTAGTTAGATGGTTTCTCTTAGAGAGACCAGAGGGTTACAGTTTAGACTGAGAAGTCTAAGTCCAATAATACCTTCAAACCTATATAGACCTGCCATAGAAAAATGTGGGGACCTGCCATACAAGGTATATATGGGATATTCATCTTCATTTTAGTAAAGTATTCCCTAATCTGGTACTTTCTTGGCATGTTGAGTGCCTATTTTTGCTTCTTCATTGGCTTTTCTGAATGACCAAGTGCATGTAAAGGTGATCCAGATTGAATAAGCTACTTGGATAAACAGTGAAATTT
Source organism: Boaedon fuliginosus (assembly GCA_027560395.1). Lineage (NCBI taxonomy): Eukaryota > Metazoa > Chordata > Lepidosauria > Squamata > Lamprophiidae > Boaedon > Boaedon fuliginosus. Next base: position 40,912 of record JANHGC010005964.1, on the reverse strand, counting down.
ATCAAACTCAAAGAAAAGAAGTTCAGTTGCCATGACTCAGCTTCCAGACAACTCTACTTGGATGACTGAGAATCTTCAGCAACATATTATCCAGTTGAAGAAGTTTCATCTTACTCTTAATATTGACTGGACAAGGAAAAGTAAGAAGTAAGACTAATCCCCTCCCCCCAAATTCTTTTCCCAGGCCACTGATCAGGATAACCCAGAAACCAATAATAGCCGTCTGCATTTTGAAATTATGCCTGGCAATTTCAGCAACAACTTCACTATTAACTCAGATACTGGAGAGCTAATCAGCAAAGGGCCCTTGGACCGAGAAGCTATTCCTGTAGAGCTCAACGGGAAGATAATGGTGACAATACTTGTAGAAGACTTGGGGATCCCTCAGCTGAACACCACTGTCAATGTCACCATCACTGTGGAGGTAATCCCACTGCTCTTTGCCAGGAATTTGAGCTAAGGCAGTTGGAGAAAGAGGTGGTGGCAATGTAAAAGTCTTACCTAAATTCTATTCTAGAAATTTGCTTTTATTTTGCAGACAAGTAATTTTGGTAATAGGGTTTCAATTATATATGGCATAACAACATAAATCCGTCTCTCCTTAGGACAAAAATGACAATGCGCCCAGCTTCAACAGTTCAAATTATGAATTCTCTGTTTCTGAAGACATGCAAGGTATGATTCATTGAATCTCTTTGATCTGGATTGAAAATGAAACTAGTCTAGAAACTAGAAAATACCTTGAAGGGTAACCTAAAATAAAACCATAGTATCAAACCATAGTATCAATTCTCAACAATATCCAAAGTGAGGAGCTAAACAAACCACCCACAAAGCTCTACTGGATCAGATGACAGCAATCTAGTTGAGTGTTCTTTTCCCCAAATCACCCTATAACAAGACCAGAATGTCTTGCTATGCCTGCCTGATGCTACAGGACTTCCTTGCCCCTATTATAGGGGCAAACAATATATAGCTCTAAAGATCAGCATTTATTGATTGCATTATCTTGATCGCTTGGGGAGAGGAAAATCTCTCAGGCCTTTTTAAACTAATCTTCACCTTTCTTTTTTAACAATTTGTATTATTTTTCCGAAAGAAAGAAAAAACAAATATAAAACATGCATTTTCTCTTCTGGGTGCAGTTGCTTGAGTCTTCCATCGTCTCAATGTTATCTTATATGCATTAATTCATTAAAGTTATACAACCAAAAGTATCTGAAAACCATCTTCGTGTTCAATCATTCCCCCCGATTCATCTATTTGTTTGTATCTCAATACCACCCCCCACACTTTTAATAGTAAATATTCATATAAAAACAGGAACAGAAGAGAATAATCAGGTATTATATCTATAATATTAAAATCCATTTGCTAATTCATTCATTCTAAGTTCCCTGTTTCCATTCTTCCCCTTTTAATGTTTAAAATTTAAGATTTATTTTCTACTCTTTCTCAAGTCTATATTAAGTAAAACAAGATGAACAGAAAGAAGAAAACACCCCTTCTTTCTTCCTCCTTCAACACAACATTTAAATAAAACAGAGAAAGCATTAAAATGCCATATTTAATACATCTCCTGATTATTTAGTCCGTTCCTGATGTCTCTTTCAACCATCGCCACACTGCTGCTTTTTTAAAAAAAAAGTCCGGCTCTCGCACAGCCCTGGCTTGCCTCTTTACCTCTTTCCATGCGGCTCCGCCATTTTCTTTGTCTTCCTTCGCATTCCTCACAGTCCTCCAAGGTGTTTTTTTCAGCTCTTCCTCTGGTTGTATTTTTTTACGGTACCTTCTCCTCTGGCTTTATTCTGTAAGAAGTATGTTATAATGTCTTTCTGCTTCAGTCCTTTTTGCACTCCATTTGTCTTTTTGCTTTTCATCTCCGTTTCTCCTTTCCCTGCCAGTGTTTTACCCTCTGCTGCTGGTCTTTCTCATCCTTTCAGCTGGGTTAATTTTCCATCCTCCATTTCCACTTGAGCTTCCATATCTGCCTCCATGTCCACTTCTAATTTTTTATTTAACATGTCCATTATTTTCTGTCCAATCTGCTTCATTGAATCAAAGGTGTCCGCCGCCCTCCCACAGTAACCTTGGATATCATTAATATCTTTCATTGCTTTATCCAAATCCATTTCTTTCAAAAGCCTCTGCCTGCCTGTCGAGCTTGATTTCCACCTCCTCTTCTTCTGGGCTCTGCTCAGCTGTTCTTTTTTGGGGGGCGGGGAGGCTTCTCCTTTTAAAACGCCGCTAGCACCTTTGTTAATCCCACTGTTACAATTTGCTCCCAGGATAACAAAGGGTTATCAATTTGTATTAAAATAGTTTCGTCTCTCAAGTCAGCTGCAAGCAGTGCTTTACCTTTCCCTCCTGCACTTGCTTTTCCCGGAAGGCCCCGACTTCGTGACTGCCATTAAAGATGCCTTCCTGCCAGCCGTCGGCTACGAGGACAATAGCTGTTCAGGGAGAAGGTTTACGATCCTTCTTAACCCGTCCAGCGAATCCTTTTCGCTTCACCTCCTCTATGGGGAAATTTAGGTTCCTTAAGGAGCCCTCAGACCAGTAGGATTAGGTCGGAATTGCAGAGATCGCAAATTCTGTACCTAAATCTGCCGGAAGTCCCACCAGAAGTCCTAATCTTCATCTTTCTTGAAGAGGAAGTTCTAGACAGAGTCAGATGATATTCTTCCAAAGTTTACTCAAAGTTTTAATATATGGTATTCTGCACAGATCTTAAGGGATAAGATGATTAATAATTGTCCCTAATAATGCATTTAACATAGGGATGCAAAATAGGCAGATACATCCCAATGCATATATGGGATGTGGTTTGAGGAGCAATCTTTAGCTTTTTCTTTACTTTTCAGCTATCATATGCTACATTGAAATTTTCATGTGTTGACAGACAAACGGCAAACAATTGTTGTCAATTTTCTCAATTATGGCCAAAGAGGCTAGCTGTGCTTTGTAAACCAAGTCAAGGGTTAAGTAAAACACAGGAGTTTGGCAACCTGTGCAAACCAAGTGATTTATGTGTTAAAAGATTATAACTGGCATCTTCAAGGCCAATCTAATAAGAGGCAATTTAAATCATCAAAATAGTGCATGAAAGGATTCTTGAGAACCAATAGTAGGAATGCTAAGTAATGCATGAAACTAGAGATAGAGGATAGCATTTTCTTGATTGGGCCATTGCCATTCACAAGGGAACTCTAGACCTCTACTATTTTGATCTAGGTGTAGAAGGATGGTTATATGTTTAACTCTGCAATTACTCTAATTTTCTTATTCCAATTCTATCTCAGGTGCCTCAGTGGGAGTTGTGGAAGCCAGAGACGCTGATCAAACACAAATTCACAACAGTATTTCATTCTACATTAATAGCAGCATAGGCTCTAACAACTTTCTGATTCGCTCCAGCGCCAAGGGATCTGGCTGGTATCAGGGCACATTGTATCTAGGCCCAGACGTTGCTGTTGACTATGACCAAATGCAGGATAAGTTTTTCAATCTCATCCTACGGGCTGAAAATCCAGACTTAGGGGAAACGATAGAAGCTGCCATTGCCATGGTGAGGGTGTATGTGCTAGATGTCAACGATGAGTCCCCAACTATTGTACCATCTCCACCAGAAAAGATTCACGTTACAGAGAATGAGAAACTACATACGTTAGTAGCTGAGCTGGAGGCTACTGATAAGGACACAAACCACTCATTAGTATTCCAGGAGTTGGCTGTTGCATGTTTCAACAGTACAGGCAGTGTAGGTAATATATGCCAGCACTGGTTCCACCTAGTAGCCAATGGATCACTTTTTGTGAATAGTTCAGATATAGACTATGAACTGTGTACCCAAATGGAAATCACACTGCGTGTTAAGGATAACTTCACTGCAATAGGAAATCCCTACAGTAGAAATGGTAAGGTACCTGTATGAACACTTGCTTTCACACTTTTTTATGAGATGTACACCCTTCCTCTATCTGTCCTACTTTTCCTTTCTACTAGATTTTTTTATTAATTCCACAGGAGTAATTTAATTGTTCGTAATAACCATACTCACTTGAGCTGTCTTCATCAGTACCTTACATAACCCTCTCCTGCTGGCCTCCAGATGTACTAACCACATTACGTAGGGATAATGTTGGAGAAGGCTGCTGTGGGTGGCCTTGGTACTATTGAATGGAGGGAGGTTTTGGCCATTGCTTCAGTGCCTGCCAGAGTAGAAAGGGACCAAATGACAAATTGTATCACAGACTTGTTTCTCTATCTTGGTATTGCCGCTGTTGTAGTTGTGTCTTAGAAAGGTGGCTGCAAAAAAGTATAACGACAGATTATCTGCTCCTAACAACTTCACAGCTGAAAGGAATATCTGCATTGACACTATTATATAGATGAGGAAGTAACACCTGCTGTTGGTGGGAAATGCAACTAGGTCTACTTGAACAGGGTTATGGCTCCAATGTGCAAGCTCTAGGAAGACATGCAGAGCTGTTTTCATATCAATGGCTGGAATCTATCTATTTGTGGGTTTTTTTGCAGAGATTCTGGTCATCTTAATTGGTGATGCCAATGACAACGCACCCCAGTTTTATCCTATCGATGACACCTTTGGTAAGAGCAGAATCGTAGGATAGTTACAACCATGACATGCCTCACTGCCCCCACCCCGCAATAGTGTGCATTAAGGATTCCCTTCAGCCCGTTCAGACAGACATTTCTGCTAGGCTTAGTCGCAGGGGCATCCATCTCTAGCCTAGCTGATTGCAGTTCTCATAAAACTTCTTTCGTCACTTCCTTCCATGTATGCATTCCTCTTTATGTTAGCCAATCATGAGTGGAACATTCAGCTTTCTAGCTAGGGCAGAGGAATGCCATACTGGCAGCCAGTCAATGGGAATTGATGGAGCTTGGGAGTAGGCAACAGCAGCTCCATTATAATGTGATTTGGTAGTGAGCCTTACAACAGTGCAAGACCTATCGCCTTTTGCTGTTTGGATTTACTGATCTGTAACTGGTATTTCATTGCAGTAATTATCCCAGAAATCTCTCCCATAGACCTGTCTGTGGCTGTGGTTAAGGTAAGATTATGAACGCCTATTTATTTAGCTGCACAGATTTCCTGATTGTTTTTTTTTTAACCTAAACTGGATGCTCCCAAGCTGTGTGACAGGATCGGATCATATTTCAAAGTCCATTAATATTTTTCCCTCTCTTCCAGGCCAAGGATGCCGATTCAAATGAAAATGGTGTGATCTCATTTAGCATCTCTGAGGTAGTTTTCATCCAGGACAATGGGCCTGAAGAGAAGTTTCCTGATGTTTTCAAAGTGGCAAAAACAATGGAGAAGGGTATCTCTGTGGGAAACATCCAGTAAGTGATGGAGTTTTCTTCAGTTGAAAGCTTTAAAAATGCTGCCTTACAGTTGTGGTCACATCAAGTAAATGCAGGGCATCCGTACTAACAATCCCACTCTTGACTTCCTTGTATTGATCAATAGGCTATTGGGGATATTTGGATAGATATGTTTAATAGACCTCTTTAACTCAAAGGAATTTGCAGGACAAGAAGAGCTGGCTTTTGCACCAATAGATTGCTGCAATGCTTTATTTCCACACACATACTTTGGATGTATACATGGGGCTCATTGGGGGATCTCTACTGGGTGGGGAGAAGGAGAGATTTGCTTTCTAGCACATTTAGAAGCAGCTAAAGAGCAGAACTTTAGACAATCACTTAGCTATTTATGGTTCAGTGTTTTCAGTGGGGTTGCTGATTCTGGGTTTCATGGAACAACTTTAATTTGATGCTCTCCGGATGTAGTTGGATTACAGCTCCTGAGGGGAGATGATTAGGAGAGGCTGTCATGCATGCTGAGTGACCATCTGGATATAGTTAGCAGAACACACTAAACCCAGATTAGAAAATTGCAATCACTGTGTTCACATTTTTCTCAAATACTAAGACAGATTATGGTTTAATAGTATTATGTAGCTCATACAACAGGGGTATCAAACTCATGTTGTCACAGCAGCATCAGGTGACATATCAGGATTCCCCCTGCCTTCGCTAAACCGGGCAGGGCTGGGGCCAGCACGTGACTCATCCAGCTCGCGGGCCACGGGTTTGACACCCCTGTCATACAACCCGTCATAACACGCTTGATAGCGTTTTACACAATTTCATTTTACTGTATCATTTTCTGAAAAACAAACTTCTAAAATATTGAAATGTTATCAGCAGCATTTGTTGTGATGTGGTCTTTGGCAATGTCCAGCTTTTTTTCTGATGCTATGATAAAGATTCCAATTTAGCAAATGCTTCATTTGGTTTTCTGCTGAACTATCCTGAAACTTGAAATAGAAGCATGAAATCTTCTACCAATGGAGAAATGTTTCAAGATGGAGGTGGGACTGGGCATGTCTTCTTCAGGGTAGTGCAGAGTTTGATCAAGAACAAGCATCTCTGATGCTGCAACACCTTCTGTTCCTACAGAATAGCAAGCAACCTTAATAGTATGTTGAAAGGCCGATATCGAGTGAAAGTGGAAGCCAAAGACAATGGAACTCAAGCCCTAAGCAATTTCACATCACTGGATGTAAGTTTGTTGTCTCTCCTGACCAACTTCCATCGATAGAATTTTCATAATGTCTGATCTCTGAGAACAATCACTTCTCTCTTTCTCCAGATCTTCAGTGTGGCTAAGAGTTACAGTGTAAATCTGAAATTTCGTATCACTTTAAAACAACTGCAGAATAATTCAAATGAAATCAAAAGGTATGGCACCCTCTCATCTGTCGCTGTTTAAATATGGTGCTTCTGTCCATCATGTTATGCAGAACAAAGCAAAATGCAATGTCAGTTTACAAAATAAAGTAGAAAGAAAGCAGTGATGTGGATGTTTATGTGCACTCTTGTGGGCATTGACTCAAGTGAAGGAGGTGCCATTTAGCTTTGGTGAAGCCATTCTTAAAGCAAACGCTAAATCCATATATCATGCTACATCAGATTTGCTTAACTCTGGTTTACTGCAGGCACCACAATTTACTAAATTTCATCTAATGTCCTAAGCTAGAGAAATCACAATGGGGGGCTCACACAACATTTTGAGCCAAAGTTAGACAAGGCACATTATGCCTTAGGGCACTGTGTGAAGAAGAGCACCCAAACATATGCAGTAAAAAGCAAATAGTCACTGCTGGGCTTTTATCAATTTCAAGGACCTAAGTCAAGTTTTAAAATATTTGACTAGGATAGAGTAGCAGGCACTTAGTGCATTCAGGAATCTAGAGGTCTCTTGTTCAGAGTTAATGTCTTATGAATCTTTTGAGATGTTTTCTAGATAGAGCTGCTGAAGATGTCTGGCCCTTTTCCCCCAAACGTATGTTCACCAGTCCCATGTCTCCATGTTTAAAATGTGGTTTTGAATTATGGCTCTCTAATGATATGAGTGTCTCATACTTAATTGTGTAGGGTAGACCATACATCAGAGAGAATTGGAATATACAGTGAGATGACACTAAGTAATGATTATTTTACAATTTGTGAACAGTAATTGAGTTCCCTGCCATGCAATGGTATGGGCTGTTTAGCATGGAACGCTGATGAGACCTGTGCCTTTTTTATGTTGCTTTCAGAATTCTGACCGAAGCAACTGGAACAACAGTCTACATAACAGCAATCTATACAGGCGATTCATCCACCTCCAAATCTGAAAGGTGATTTGAACAGAGGGAAGCTATAGTAACAAAGTAAATGAGGTTAAAAAGCATATAAAATGGTTGGTGAAGAAAGAGGAGACACATATTGAAATATTGGGGGTATATTTTGCTACAGCAACTAGCATAGGCATACTCAGTGGAATTTGATGGTGTTTGTGTGGTGTTGGTAGCACATATGAAAATGGAAGGAGACTTTTGAGATTCCAGCATGAAGTTAGCATTTGGGCAAGCAGTGGTTAGTCACTTTTTATAAATGATCAGGCTGCCTTTATAACACTGATTTCTTAGGGTGCTTTTTTTTTTTTAAAGGTGATTGGAGAGATAGCCATACCTTTGAGATAGCTCTTGGATTGGTCATGGTTCTAAGGTCATACTGGTACTGCCCCTTCAATCCACCTGTCTGTCTATCTTACATGTCTTTTTACCTTCCATAGGAAGAATAGTGAAATGGATGCCTATTTTGTTTACAAGAATGGCACAGCTCTCACTGATAGCTACGTGCTCACGTAAGTGTCACATTACTCTCAGTCTAATAGGGAAGGAATAGAGGTCAAATAAAAGTCCCATTTGGGTTGGCCCATTCAGTTGTTAGTGTGACAACACTGGAAAAGGAAGTGGTCAAATTAAAAAGAAAAGGTGGGGACCTTTAAATGATGCAAACCTTATCCCTCACTGCCATCCCCAATAATTTAAGTCAAGAACCACACCACACCTTCTAAACCATATTTTAGACCTAGTTCTTCTCTCCCTATCCCCATGTAATTTCAGCCTGGCCAAAACATTTATATGTATCAATGTATATGGATCTAATAGGAAAGTCTGATGGAAAACAGAGGAAAAGTAATGCAGAGGAAGGCTGAGATTGAGGAAGCAATTGCTGGTGGATATTCAGCATAATGATACACACAAACACACCACACACACACACACACACAAAACCCACAGGAGGATCTGCAGAGGCACTAAGTGAGAAGTTGGAAATAGACTTTTTGTTCATTTTTTTTAGTACAACTCATGCTAAATTCTATTGTAGCTGCAATAAAGTGTTTTTTGGGAAACACTTCCTAATCATCCTCAAAATATGTTTTCTCCAGGCTCATTCGAGGAAACCAGAAACAGTTCGACCAACTTATCAAGCTCGGCTTGTTGCTCATTGTGAGAGTTCTTATCCTTCTAACGCTTCCAAATTCAGATGAGTTGAATTTGAAAACAAAACAGAAAAGTAGGAATGAAAGTAGCAAGATGTATGACCAGGGAGGACAATATATTTGTGCCAGAACAAAGAAGTTCAGAGAGAAGCCATGTAGGGGAAGCCAAAGTTTCATCTGCAGAAACAGGCATCCAGCAATGGGACATATGTAACTTCAGGCTATAGTTTTTGCTTTCCCTTCTTATTAGCCAATGATGACATTGTAATCCAAAAGGTTTGGCGGGCAGCTAGGATGGGGAGGTTCTGTGTACAAAAAATCGCCCTCAAATCAAACTTGGCACCTAATAGCTCCATGGGTGCAATTTTCTTGACAACACTATGGAAGAAACCCTTTTCTGTGATTCCCCACTCTCACAATTTCCCAGCATAACCTTTAGCGTTGGCCTATGTAATACAGATCAGTCTCCCTCAAATTAGGATTTTCCTGATGTTTAGACTATAGCTTCTATGATGCCCAACCAATATGAATCTGCTGACTGTAGGCAATGTGAGTTGCAATTTGATATGGGGAGCATTAGGATGAGGAAAGCTAGAATGGACTCTGTACCGAGTGAGCTATTATAACACATCTGTATCTTCCTAGGGTTCTACGGATGTGAAAGAACCTGATAAAGGGATGGAGTTGTTTGGTATTATTATAGGATTGGCAGCAGCAGTCTTCATTCTCCTCCTCCTCCTGACTGGGACAGTAATTGGCATGCGGAAAAGGTACAACTTCCCCATCAGCTCAATTTTCCAGTGTTTTTTCTTAAATTCCTGATCAAAATCTGGGTGTATTCATTGCAGCCGGAATTTTCCCTATGGCTGCAAGCTTTAAATCCTTTTGCCATACTATATTGGCTCCACATCTGTAAAAGCCAGTGCAGCAACCTCCCTCGGATGGCCCATTCTTCTACTGTTAAGGATTCCCTGCAACCCACTTGTCAATTTGGTACAAACAAACTTTTTTTCTTTTTGCAGTTATACAAGGAAGTTGAAGGCACTCAAAGCCTTGAAGGTGGCTTCACATTTCTCAGCCAATGGAGTGCAGCAAGGACCTGCCATCCCTGGGACCAATAAATATAATACAGAAGGGTATGTAGTAATAGGGAATGGTTTGCTGCATTAGAGAGAAGCGGGTACAACTTGCAACAGAAGCCCTGAATTATGGAGGGATGCACTTCTTGGTTGTGTTAGATTGGGTTGTGGTTTCTTGGTTGTCTGCATTTTTAATTTTTGTAGGGGTTGTTATCAGTTTTATTCTATTTTATTTTTGTTTGCTACACAGAGAGTCATTGATATAGGTGGCCATATAAATTAAATGGAGAGGGTGGGAGGGAGAGAGTGAGCTATGATGGATGAAATGCAAGAAGTTTAAGTTTCCACCTCCTGAAAACCATCTAATCCTTTACATTGCTAATTTTCAATTATGAAACTCTGTTGGGCAAATCCCATGCTAGATTTGAATATGCTGAAAATATACAGCATCTTCAAGTGAACAAAAAGATGAATGTGATTAAAATTGGGAGACCTTGGAAATTATGGCAGGGTTGTACCGTTGAAACACTATAGAAGTGCCCAAGAAAAATGTAAGACCATCTATCAGTCTTTGGGAAATATGAAATCTCTCTGAGGCCTCAAACTCTTTTTAGGAGTGCAAAATTAGAATAGCAGTTGCTTGTTGCTTGGTTGGAAGGTAATCCACATTGTGGAAAATTAAAGTTTTAGTACCTTTTGCATGCTACCTTGGCAGTTTCAACTGATTGTGTACAGCTAGTGCCATACACAAGTGTAGCTGTAGGGCATGCTTGCTGCCAAATGCTGGGTTATAGCATTCTCTGCTGGGTATAGGATTAGATATATAAGACATTCACATGTAAAACATTCTTCTGCAGGGCTAATCCTGTGCTTGGTTTCTCCTTGGATCCTTCTGTGAACCTTGGCTTTGAGGAAGATGCCAGTTCTGAAGTAGCCAGGTAATATGATGAATTTAATCTTTAATTAATCGTCATCTATGCAAATACAGATTGTGATTATGCTGATGTGACTTCTTTACTTACTCAAAGCTTTACTCAGCTTCTGAAACCGTTTTACCCCCCTCCCATTATTTTTGTCACTGAGGTGTCAAATTTCCCACGTGCTAAATATTAGAAGCCATGGGGGTTTCCAGAACTAATGGAGGCAATAATGGGGTTATGGAGACTTGCAGCTAGAGATGATAAAGAGTTCCTAGGCCAGTCAAGCTGCTTTTTGTATTACAGCCTGAACTCTCTGGATGAAAACATGGTTGATGTTCCACACAACTCATTTCCTGCTAAACTGAAAGTAAGACACCCGTCATGATTTTATTGTACATTTTTTACATTATGAATATTTTTGGGTAGGGTATCCTTTGTTCCAAGTAAATATATTATGTGCTTTACTAAGAATAAGTTAACCTATTTATAAGGGATGTTTTCATATATGGAAAGTACTAAAACTGAGTTGCATTATCTTTACATTCCTAGGTGGTCAGTCAAGCCCTGCTTTCACCTTCTGCTTGATTTGTGATTAACACATACAATGATAAATGGCAATTATCTGCTGTCCTGTCCTTTAGGCTTTTTCTGTTTCCGGCAGAATCTCTGCCCCCTTAACCAAAACCTTAAGGACTGATAAATAAAATGGATTCACATTTTGTGGTTAAGTTACAGATCACTGAGCAAACTTTAGTGGTTTGGTTCATAACATATCATAAACAATAGTTTACAAATCACAACTTTTGGATTTCTGTAACTTAGAAAGTCAGCACTACTGAAACAGTTTGTGGGTTATTCCAATTTCTTCATGAAAATGAAATTATCGGTAACGATGCAGCTATATCAATACTCCCATCTCTCTGGTTTACCATTACCTGATAATCTGTTTTTCATGAAGAATTTGGGCTTGTGCTGCTCAGTTTTATATCCCTTCTGTTGTTAGGCCTTTCCAGTCTCTACAAGGAATGGCATGAGAAATAAGCCTGCCATATGTTCACACAATCGCAGCCATAGTCTACACTGTGCTTGGCTGTTTACAAGGATGCCAGATGGCCAACTATGTATTTGAAAACAGTGGAAAGACCCACATTCATCTGTGCTGTGCTCTAGCAGCAGTTTCTGGATCAACCCCCGCGCAAAGAAAATGTTTTTCACATACTTAACCACCTTCCCCAACTTGGGACTGTACAGGTGGGCTGGGAATGCAAATTCCAGAAATTGTCACAAGCGTAGACAAAAGCTAGGGATTCTGGGAGATGCACTCTCAGTCTATTTGGAGAGCGCCATGATGGAGACAGCAGTTTTGTGATTCAACAGAAGCAGCTTCAATAATTGTACCGGTATATCCCACTTTTCTGCAATAGATCTGCTGTTAGAAGTATCTTCCAGCTCCTATATGTAAGGATGTGAGCTGGTGGGTAGAAGAAAACTGTGCAGGATGTGGCTATTTTCTTTTTAAATATCCAGACTAATAAAGCCTAGCCCTAGGATATGGTGTCTGTATTGTGTGATGATCCAAAACTATTGTTATCCATCACTTGTAACCCACAGAAACAATAATTCTTAAATATGATTTTACTATTTCAGCTGGACAGAGCAGATGCTCAGTGGGAAATAAACAATAGGGAAGAGCCCTTGAAAACTGCTTTAGACAGTCACCGGAAATACAATCCACTGCAGCGAGGGAATTCCAAGCAGGCATCTCTAGACTCTGGAATGTCTTCCTTGGATACTACAGAAATATGACTCTACCAATTTCCAAAGCAATGTGCCAAATGTTTGGCGGCTATGACCTGAAGATTTTGAAATACTAATGGAATAAAGTATAAAACATTGGGATATTGCCTTCTCTGTGGCCTGTATTAACTCAAGGTTTGCACCTTAAACTGTACCACATGTTTTAAACCAGAAGCAAAGATAAGACTGAACAAGATCATGGAACCGGAGGACTGGAAGAAGCTTCTTGGGCCATTAGGTCCAGCATCCTGTGGGCTTAGGAATCCAGCTGAAAAATACATACATGTGGCTACTACACAAAATTGTTAGGGCAAACAGTAAAACAAAACGCTTCAGTGGAGACAAGACAGAGATTAAACATTTAGTATGAAGATAGTGGTAATGATATAATTGAAAATATTGAACTTAGTTACTGGTCCCAAAGAGTTCTGATCCTGACTTTGGGCCAGTGAAGCCATGTAGTCAGTAGAAATCACAACTAACTTATGAACACTATTAGTCTCTGGGTAGACACCTTCACTATCCAGGCTCGTCATCCCATCTCACCATTGCTGGAGGTTAGGGTTGCTACTTTATTACATAGCAAAGGTGGCCAGATTGTGGTTTACATGGGAAACACAGATCTCTTTAAAAATAATAGAGCACAATTGTTTCTTTCCCCCTCATTCTTAAAGGTTCTGCACAAAGTAGTGGTATCAAAACTTTTTATTCTCATGCAGAAATCTCTAAACCTGTATTAAGATGCTTGGAAATGAGCTAGAGCTATGCCAGCAAACACCTTATTTTCTAATATGTACCATTGTTTAATTATATGTGCTTTCACTTTTTGGCTTCTAACAATGCGTGGGTCGGCAGGCATGATGCTAGATAGAATAAGGCAATTCCTCTTTGGGTATCGTAAGGAAACAAATATTTCTTAGTTTAGTATTTTAATTTTACTACAAGGAGAAAGGAAAATGCTTCTGCGATTTTTTTACCCTGGTATCAGTGTAGCTTGTAGGTATAAGGAAAATGGAAAGGATCCATTTTTGGTGTCTGTATGAATTTGAAATGCTGGCCAATGTGGACTACCTTACAGTACAAGTGTGACATTTGCAATTTATGACTTGAACAGAGGATAAGCTTGTAATTTTAAGTTCTTTTTGAACGTTGCAAAAATGATTGTTCTCCAGCTTTTTCTAGAACATGCCAAGGGATCACATTTGAGAGCCTTTCAACAGGGAGACTTCAGAACATCAGCCCAGTAAAGGGAAACCATCCCTTTCCTCCCAACCCCTTGACAAACAAAGAAAGCTTTTTGAGCAGAAACTGTTGTGTTGGGTTTGTTTGGGTAGTTTGGAGAAAATTTTATTATCCAACAGTTAGGTTTACAAGTAGTACCCTAAAGATATAAAGAAAGGGGGGGGGAGAAATCAGAAGGCAAAATTACTACAATTCAGCATTGCTTGGTACTATAAATTCATATGGCACATAAACACCATACTGAGAACAGCACACAAAGCAGGACGCGGGAAGGATCTTCAGGGGTTCTGTGGGTGTCCCCTCTATTCTGAGGAGGGAGCAGGGGGAAAGTCCATTGGCCAGAGCCTCAGCAGCACTTCCCATTCTAGGCATAGTGCGGCAGGGTTTGTAGATTTCAGCACAAATGCTTGTATGTCCAGGCTGCATGCCGTTCCCAAATTTTTCTCTTGCATACCTGAGTCTCAGCGAAATGTGCTGGTAGCAATGACCCTGTGCCCTCCATGCTATGCCCTCTGACCTGCAAGGCAAGTGACATCTCAAGACAACCTGGCTCTGCATCTGCAGCTGAAAGGCTACTTGTGAACACTGAGCACTCTGGGAACCTAGGAATGCAGCTGGCTGAAGGGTTAAGTCCATCCTCCAGCAGGTCTTCCGAAAGGCCTGCTTTATGTGTGGAGGAGAGCTTGCCAGCCCGATACACTTTAGGTGTAGCTTTATGCAGGCAGTGTTGTTGCTAAATCAGTGCAGTAATTCAACATTTCCCTGTGTATCAAACCTAGTGCTAACATTTGTACTTCAGCAAACGCCTGCTGAAAGCCGTTATGAGCCTAGACGTTTCCATCAGCCAGATGCCCTCCAAGAACAACGCTAGCTGGAGATGATAGGCGGTGTAGTCCGACATCTCTGGAGAACACTGGGTTGGAGAAACCTGACATAGATTTTCTCTGTCTTGTACAGGATAGCAGACAGCCAAACCATTCATGTGCTTGCATTGTTTACAAAGGTTTTAAAAGCTACTTAGAGATGAATAATACCACCCACCCACCAACTCTGAAATGAGTTAATCTTCATTGTCTGGAGAAAATCCAACATTCAAAAAGCTTTCCCCAGTCATCAAAAGAAAAAACACCCTTGCATCACGGGAAAAACAATGCAGCCTGGTTTTTGAGGTTCAGTGAAGATTTTTACACTCCAGTCAGGAGTTCAAGTAGGACTCATCAACCATGTAACACTGCAAACAAATGGATATTTTTAGGTAAGTAGGGACAGAAGAAGGACGGAAGGAAGGAAGGAAGGAAG
>JANHGC010005964.1:3030-13431 GCA_027560395.1 Boaedon fuliginosus | reverse complement strand
TATCTATCTATCTATCTATCTATCTATCTATCTATCTATCTATCTATCTATCTATCTATCTATCTATCTATCTCAGAAATATATCTCAGTGGCAAGCTGAAAACAGATGCAAATCAATTGCTGCTCTCTGTGGCACATCCATGGCTCAGAATGCAATTCCTTTCTCATTATACTTATATTTGTCTACGATTCTTTGGGCAGTCACCAGTGTACACTTTCAATGCTCAGCTGCTCACACACAGAGAACTATGAACAATGATCCAATGCTTATAGCAAACAGGTTGCTGCTTTCATGACCAGAAGCTACCATCTAGGTAATCTGCTCAGAAGCTTTCATTTATCACTGCATGTTTATCCTTTCAAGTATCTGCTGAATGACAGAGAAGCTGCAGTTTCTATGAGCAGCAAATGGTTGAGCTGACACTAAAGCTACATCAACACCAGCCATTAGCAGTTGGCTTCAGTAGAAAAACTGAACTATGACTATGCGAATCAACTCCAAGGCAAAAACCACAGCATATCTAGAATCAGGCCAGAGAAAGATATTGCAATCTGGAACCTCTTGATGGTTTGAATTGCAACCTCTTGAGGATGTAGTCAGCTCAGCCACAGATTGGAAATCTTTGAGGTTGTTCACAACTTCTAGAAAGTACTAAGTTGCCTAGCCTTAAATTGGGGTATAAAAGGAAATATAATTCAAGGGCTCTAACAAATTATGCATTATTATTTGTTGTCAGCCACTCCTCCTCTCCCACATTTGGTTGCCTCAACTAGCCTAATTCCTATCTATTTGATACCATAAAAACAGAACCTTTATTAGGGCTATGCCATGATCAGGACCAAAGTGAAAAAGATTATCTGGGGCATATGGATGTCTCATCTGTTGGCACCTTCATTAGACTTGCATAGCAACAATCACACATGTCCATGAAAAACTATTTTTTTTTAAAAAGTAATTGCTGGCAAGTATGACTTGAGTACCCCATGTATTCTGAATTATATTTTTCCTTTCGAATTGTTACATAGTCAAAGTTTGGTCGTTTATTAGGATTAAAGCCAATGAACTCTTTTGACTGTCTTCTGACGTTAAAGCTGCTGGTGCATTTTCTACCCTCCAGAGTTGAAACTTAGTGCCTTTTCTTCCCACCCTTTCCACTGCTTAATAGAAGCCCTCCTTTATTCTTTGTGTGGTCAATGGAAGGTTCTCAGAATTCCTGCCCTGGGAAATTCCAGCTCACCAAGTAGTTCTCACCCTGGTGGTCCTGAGTTGTTGCTGAACAACTTTCTATATCCCTTACCATTGGTCATGCTGGATAAGGCTGTTGAGAGTTGTAGAACAGTCACACTGGTAGGGTCATAGCCCATTCATTATTTGTTTGGAGAGTTCAATCTCTCATCACATCAAGAACAAATTTCTCTGCAAAGTTTGCACATTTCCTTAAGAAAGAGGCCAAGTCGCACATCTGATATTTAAGTCTGACTTCAAGGAAGGTTTGAACTTAAGCCAAGCAATGTTGTGCATGTGTTTCCTTCTGAAAGGATGCCAGCTGGGAGGATTCCCTAGCAAGTCAGTTGCATGGACCACAAAAAAGTCATTTGCTACCCGGTCTCTTCTCAATTCTTATCTAGTCCCAGTAAACCTGCTTTGCTGAATGGCACATCTGCAGCAATTAAAATATGCCTGGTGTTATTTAGCTATAACCATTTCACAGGAGGACACTGACTAAAAGCAAAAGCACTTACTGCACAAGTTTAATTTCAAATTTTACTTTACAAAGTTACACCTAAGTGACTCTGGGCAGTTTACAACAACATATGTTCCCAGTCCATATGCAGGGCATCCTGTTAGGGTGGGATGATCTATATTTATTGGCAGCAACTTTTCAGAACCCCAAAGAGCAGTTTTCCTTATCTTGAGGTTCTGGGGACTGAACCTGATATTTCTTTACAGGCAAAACATATGCTTTTTCTTTTAGCTACCCTAGCTTCAATTCTCCATCTACAACAGAGCATTTCTCAAGATTTTTACTGAACAATTTCCAGCATCATACTACCCGTACTACCATTGGCCCCACTCTCAGGCAATCCAGTATTATTTGTGGAACCATTGGTTCTTTTCTCTTGGATCTACGGCAATCGTCATCATCAGCTAATAATGGGGAAGGAATTCTAAGACAAAAATCCACAAATAAAATATACGATTGTACCCTCTTTCTGAACGGAATGGAATGCTTAGTAACTGTAGCCTTTATGGCTTCAAACCTGTAGATGTACGCTCAGATTTCGCATTCACATTTCATAAGCAACCTCTCTTCTTTCGTGTGCCTTGTTTACCCACATGCAAATCAAACATCCCCGAAGCCCCCCCCAAAATCGACAGTCAGAAAAGCAAAACCTGGCTGGAGAAAGGAATTCAATGAAGCGAACCGTCAAGTCAAATCCCTGCCGGACCAAGAGCGAAGAAGCCAGACGGACCCGGGAAGGCGAGCGGGTTTCGGAGCTTTTCACGAGGGCCGGTGCGGTCTGATGAAGGCGAACGTGATTCACCGGGCGGTGGGAAGAGGGCGAAGAGCAACGGCGCGCCGGGGATGGAAGGTTCGGCGGGGATCAGTCGCCTCGGAAACCAAGCGGGCGACCCGGAGGGAAATCGACGAATGGAAGCCACACCGCCGAAGAAGCGACAAAAAAAAATACATTCGTTTGATCTAAGCAACCTATCGGCAGGGTTTGCACAGACATCTTCTCCAAACTACCTATGTGTGGATGCACCCTACGAGGGCAGTCTCGCACACCGACGGGGAAGAAAACCTAACGTAATGTATCCAGCCCACGCGAATTATTTTACCCGCGGAGGGAGGGAGGGCGAATCATTAAAAACCCAAAAGCCTAAATACGCGTTTACCTACCTCAAAGGTAAATCGCCTTTCCAATACGCGTCCTGAAGCGCCTACAACGGGGCAGCGGAACCCATGCAAATCCCACTCCCCCCCCCCCCACATCCATCCATACACACGCATGACCGTAAGTAGACCATCAGGCTGCCGCGCAGATCCAACTATTTTAACGGGAGGCGGGGCAGGGTGGTGGGGTTTCAACCACCCCGATTACGCTCCAGTCAGCCGCACGCACGGAGCTTCTAACACCCAACGGCGGAGAGGATCCCCCTCGTCCCCCGATCGGACCGAGGATGCTCTCTCCCCACCGCACGCCACGTTCCGGGCCACCTTCTCGAGATAACCTGTAGGAGTGAGAAACGGGAGCAAGGACTTCCCCCTCTTCCCGGCCCCGAGGGGCGGCTGGACCGGTCTCCGAACAAAGCCAGCTCAGCTACAAATCGCACGTGTGTTCCTTCCACTACCGCCGCTTCTTCCCCGCCGGTGGGCAGAGCGCGTTAGGCGCTTCCGAGTCCATCGCGCACCTGCCTGGGACCCGCAGGAAAGCCTCTCCTCTCCTGGGCGTTGATCAGGCGGGGCGTCGACTCGCCGTCCCGTCGGAGTGGAGAGGTGGGGTTTTTTGGGTGGGGTGGGGGCGGTTATACTTGCCGGAATCTGGCGCTGACCCAGGTGCGGCAGGGTGGCTCTTCGTGCCCCGCACTACCGTTCCAGGCGCTGCTGGCGACGAGAGAGAGTGAGGCTGGGAGCATGCGTAGAAGAGCCAGGCATTTGGTTTCTGGGAGGGAGGGGAAGGAAAGCGAGAGGGAGGGAGGGAAGGAGAGAGACAGCTCAGGCACTTGAACATAGAGATGAGGCATGAGGAGCAGGAGAAGGTGGCTCCTTCCGCAGGTCCTCAGGAGCCTGTCTAGGAGGCTTAAGACAAAGATCTTCCCCAAGCTATGAATGCCATTATTAGCCCAATAAAGCAGGCCAGTTGGCAGGCCTGAAAAAGGGGATCCCCCTTCTCCCCTCCTTTCCTCCCTGGCCTCTGAGGGAAAAAAAACACAGATTTTCAGATGGAAGAAGGGGAGATCTTCCAGTCATCGGAAGGCAACTTGGTCTTTTGTGACAAAATAAAATGCACAAGCCTTTCTTTTTTAAAAAATGCGAGTCTTTGGGTCCGAAGTGGTTACTGCTTTGGGAGCAGAGCCCCAGATGAAACCTTAAAGAAGCAGAAGAGCCAAGACAGGTCAATGTGTTTGGAAGTGATGCAAGAGCAATCTCATCACCATGGACTCTGAAAAAGCAGAAATCTCAGCTGGATCCAAAGGCTGAACAGCTTGTTTTGGGAAAAGTGCTTAGAATTTTACTGAAAAACTTTGAAAAGGTTTTGTGGCTTAGTTTCAATATAAGTGAGGGTTTTTTTTCCTCTCCCACATTTTTGTTTGTTTGTAAGGTGGATTTCTATGAACCCTGTTAGTTTTTGTGGAAGACATAATACAAATGATTGACTAGGACATTTTGAAACAGAGAAGAAGAATACAACTACTCTTCCTGGACATCCTGATTAGCAAACTAGAAATGCAAGTCTACAGAAAAACCACCCAGGTGCTCCTCTACCAAAGCAACAATCCAACCTCCCACAAGCTGCGTAAGGACTTTATTTAGATGAGCCCAAACATACTGCAGCAACCCAGAACAGCAGAAAACGGAAACACAGCATCTACACAACATATTCCAACAAAATGGATACCCACGAAACTTTATCAAAATGTCCCTGACCACTCATCAGAATACAGCACAACCAACACAAACCTAAAAAGAATTATACTTCCATACAGTATAATCTAGAAACCACCAACAGACTACTAGAACCACACAAGCCAACTAAAGTCTTCAAAACATCCTAAGGAGACCAAAAGACCCCAAAACACCAGAAGAAAAAACAGGAGTCATCCACAACATATAATGTAAGGACTGCAACAATCACTATCTAGGACAAACAGTTAGAAAACTGGCAGAATGCATCCACAAAAAACAACTAGCAATCAGAAGACAGAATGAAAATTCTTTAATTTCTAAACATATAGACAGGGAAAATATGATCATGCTAAGACCAAGAGAAATCCAAAAATGCCAGGGAATTTCTAAAAGGCTGGCACTCTACAAAACAGCCATCGATAGACCCATAGACATTAATAATATCTACAGACGATGCAAAAGAGACTATCACCCTGTCTGCAAGAAAACAAGTAAATTCATAAAGCACCAAGAACCCCTCGTGAAAATCTATTCAATTTACTTTTTTAAAAAACAGTAAATCATTTAGTTCCTAAGCTTGATTTCCTGAAGGAGGAGAAGAGGACCTTATTTTTTTACTCTAGTAAAGGGGCTGAGCTAAATGAGCCCTTCTAAGTCTAACATTATACATGTTTGATTCTGTGATATTTTCCAGCCTTGCCATTCTATGGTCCACATGGCTATTGTAATAGAAATATTGAGGAGGGACAGCTATGTGGTCAATTCTAAGAACTGAAAGAAAGGTTAGCGATTGAGCAATAATTATGTTCCTCATCATAAATAATCCAGTTTTTTTTTAATAATTAGATAATGAATCAGTTGATGAATGGCCAGGTGCTTGCATAAGAACATGGGGAACTATGTAGCTGGATCCTTCCAAACATCTTTTTAATCTAGTATTTTGTCCTATACTAGCTACTCTAGCCCCCATGAATAAACCACAGAGGACCTGAGTGCAGTAACATCCTCCATTCATGATCCCTGGTCATTAGAATTCAGAAGTATATTACATCCAGTATTTGATGTAATATATAATCCCATCACATAACTGCCCTACACAACAGCTTTGTTTTCATCAGCTCTTCATCTCAATCCTATGACGTCCTTCTGACCAATTTACTGGAGCTCTGATCCCTCAGTATGTTTGTGATGGCAACATCCAGCAGTCAGTAGTGGAACACTTCAGATCCACAAGAGATTTTACCTTTGACATCAAGGTGAGAATCCTTGATGAAAGGAATCAGTCTTTCTGACTGATTTTATTGGGAAATTCTCAGCAAGAATCTATTAAAAGATTAAACTGTTTTCAATTTAAATTGTTTTAAATTATTAATTTAACTTGTATGCTTCCTGATTTTCAACAGCTCTAGGCAGTTTACAACAATCAAAGAAAGAAATTACAACTAAATCAATAAAACATAAAATGTAAAGATAAGACAAATGAAGTAAAGTGAGGGTGTCTCACTCTGCCTTACCAAAGGCCTGGGTGAATAGACAGGTGATTGTTTTTAGCATTTATTTTATTTATTTGTTTGTTTTAAAGATGAGGTGCATTTATTTTAGAAAATGACAAACAGAGATTATGTCTCTCTCTATCGCTATTCGTCCATCCATCCATCCATCCATCCATCCGTCCGTCCATCCATCCTTTTGTATACTGCACTGTACATCAGTTTGTGGTAATTTACCCTGAGTATCATTTGAAGATAACTTTTTCATTTGGAATTGTCCTTTTATAGTCATTCCCTACTAATTACAGTGAAATTCTTACCAGACAGATTCTAGAGATGCACTCAAAGTAAATTTCTCATGCCTTGTAAAAAAAACTAATTGATACTTGTGAGTCTAGAAAACTATTTCTATTTTTAGAGTTGTCCTTTTTATTAGTTTATAAGATAAAATACAAAAATAAATAATAGGAAAAATAGAGGAGGGAAAAGGGAAAAGTGTAGTAAAGAAGGGAAAAAGAAAGAAAAGGCATTGACTTCCAATTCCCTTTGGTGCAGTAGAATAAGATAACATCAAACCTCAACTTTTTACTTTTACATAATAGTATAAATTAGCAATTTCTATAACAACAAATCTATCTAATCAGTGAAACCCAAAGTTTCATTTTTTTCCCACCTCAAGCACAAAGTACAGAAGCGTTTTCCAAGTAGAAACAAAAGTAATTATGTTTTTTTCTTTCTAAAACTCTGAGACTCTGTTATTCCACAGCTAGTGGCATTGGTCTTTATCCAAAGAACCAGCTATGTCCCCAACCCTCCGTCCATGGACCAGCACCAGTCCACGCCATGCCAGAAACTGGGCCAGGCAAACAAGAGAAGCCCCATCTGTGGGATGCAGGCAGCCTGCGAAACCACGCCTCTTCTGGTCCACAGAAAAAGCTCTCTCCACGGAACCGAAAGGTTGGGGGCCATTGCAGTAGAGGATGCTTATTCGACAACAGAATGGATAAATTCAGTGTTTTTGAACGGCTAAGTCAGCCCAACCTACATGCATATAAATACTTATGCTAGAAAATCTTCAGATGAAATTGAGTTGAAGGTGTTTGCTATGGAGAGGTATCAGTGTATCATCAACAGCCAAAAATGATTCCTGAAACTAAGGGTGGGTGGTTACTTTTATCACTGGCATTTTACATACAGTATTGGATTATTTTTTCTTACAAAATAAACAAGCATCAAAAATTGGTGTATTTGTTCATTCAGGTTTCATTTATAAATCAATCAGACCCAAATGAAAGTTTTATTGATTAATATAAATAATCTTTATAATAATTTATAGTAAATGATTTATATATAAATAAAACGAACTTTTTAGTAGAATTAGCTCAACTGGTCATGACTCCTGTCTGGTTTACCTGGACACAGACTTGCAAGATTGTACCACAATCACAATAAAAATAATACTGACTTACATGGCATTGGTGTCCTTATCTGGTCTTCCATGAAAGGCTGGTCCATAGTGTTATGTTTCAGATGACATTTAATATCAGCCTCCACATGCTCTCCAGAAAAGATTCAATTTTGGAAACTCCAGAAAAGTGACCTGAGTTAGGATCAAGTATATTTCTTATAGGAGACCTAGAGGGCAAACTTGATGACAGAGAATGCCTCAGGGCCTTATTCACTCTCCCCACCCCACCCTCCCGACTCCCCAATTTCCTAGAACCAGCTGTTTCTCTTACAATTTTCAGTGGCAAAAATATTCAGTAATTCAGAAACACAAAAGGAGGCACAAACCAAGTTTTCTTTATACCAGTATCTCAGAGAGTTGTGGATATATCTAAAAAAACAGTAAATCTATTCTTAATGTGTGTGCTAATTAAAATTGAAATAGATAAATGTAATACATTGCTCTTGAATTTTTTTAAAAAATCAGATGTGCAGAATCCCCTTTGCTGCCAAGTAATCAGAATATAGAACACAAGCTCTGCCTATTGCTCTCATTACCAGCTGATTTAGCACTAATTCAAAATTCTGATTTTGACCTTTAAAACTCTGCATGCATGTTTAGCAGCCAGATTATCTGAAGGACCATCTTGGTCTGTATGAAGCATTTATATTTTTGAGATATCTTACTGAGGAATGTATTTTTTTTCTGATCCAGATTTAAGAACTTTAACTTTATTTCATAAAACTCTTCAGGAAAGGTATGTTGGGCCATGGAGATTAAACAAGTGTTTGTTTGTATAACAACGTCAATAAGATTTATTTATAGACTACCTATACTTTAGCCTTCAAAAACTCCCATTTTTTCCCAGTAGGAAAAAATTCCAATGAAAAGCCAAGAACCACCAGTAGCAACACTGGGATAAGCCACACATTCTACACTTTGAATAGTGATCCTTTATGATTTTCCTCCTTCAATTTCTCTTCCCAATATTCATTAGTATTTGCCATCCTCTGCCCTGCTTAGATTAGTAATATTATCTTGGAAAAATAAAATCCACAAAGTGCAAATCCACCCACGTTCTGAATCTACAATTGATGCCACCCACTCTGCCAATTCCATTAGAGAACCAACATGTTCTGTAGCCATAAAGATAGAGAGAGAGTGAGACTGGGTTCTTTGAAAGGAGAGGAGGCAGATGTAGCAGCCATTGTGTTTCGTTCTGTACGTGTACACCTCCCATTTCTTTCATGACCCTCTTTTTCTGCGAAACAAAAAGGAGCCTCTTCTAGAAGATCTGTCAATGAGGAGAACATACAGGATTCATTTTAATGGGAGCCAAGTGCACCCGGGAAGGACAGCCCTCCCCCATGGACCAGTGGGAGCGCTGCCTCGGCTTCCTTGCTCAGGCATCATCTAGCAGCATCTATAAAGTCACAGTGATCAAGCAACTACTTAACATGTCTGCGGCACCATCTCCCCGGTCAGTCATTCTTCAGACTCTCTCTGCTTTAGCTCAACAGGCAGTCTGTAGCAAGTCAGCACTGTTCTTGCCTGCATTTCTGCAGAGTTACTTTGGCTTTAAGGCAAGATAATAGATTCAAGATCAGAGCAAATCGTTATTTCTTATTGTTTGGGAATAGCTGCTAAAAGGCCAAACATGAGTTTGATCTTTAGTCAGCAATGATTATTGTCAGATATAAACTGTTGTCCCATTAAAAGGTCCAACATCCCTCAATTTAATTAGCTTACATTTGAGGCTTCCCTTAACAGATACTTCAAATGTGATATTGTGCTGAAATTAAAAGTGTGAGAGAAGATGCAATAGAAACCAGGCAAGTAAAACTTCAACACGTTTCAACAAGCTCATTGAACTGTGAAATATAAGCGGATGCTTACTTGTAGTCACACACCAGGGTTCATTACAGCAAAGTAACCTTTTTCATCTTTTTTCACATGATGGTGATTTGCAATTTTTTTTACTAGTTTCTGGAGGAAAACTGCCCATTTGGGATAATAGGTTTGCACTTATCATTGCAAGAATAACCTATGATCTGGCTTTTAAAAAAATTATATAGTTTTGGGGGATATTTATGATTTCTTTTTGGGGTTTTTTAATGTTTTGTTTTTTAATTTTTAAATTGAACATCACTGGAAGTCAGGTAGCCTATAAACTACAGTATATAAAAAACAAAAACAAATATAAAGCAATCCAAGAATGGGACAAAGTAGAATGATTCACTTAGGACAGCCTGCTTCTTTGGATGTGGGATGTGGGAATATAACTCCCAGAATTCTGTCTATCTGCTTTGGCCTCTGGTGATAGAGGTTAACTGCAAAGTCTCATGGTTGAATCACGTTTTCTACCTTTTACCAGTGTAGAAAGCTAGCATCCACCCCCTCCTAGATGAATGAAATATTTTGAGAAATATTAAAAAAGGCAGGATAAAATATTTCCCCTAAAAGAGAAATAGAAATCTTAAGGGAGACAGAAACTCAGAGCCCCAGCTCCCTTCCCCCAAGCAGATACTAAGCTGAAGGCCAGCTTTTAGAAATGCAGATTTGTTAATCCATTACTCTCTGCAGCAAGGTCTGAACAGAGGTAGGGTTAGCCTCAGGCACGATAGGAATTGCCCAACAAGCCCCCTCATTGTATCAGCCCAAACTTCAACCAAACTTAGCTCAGACACATTCCTAGGATTTGTACATGTCTCCCTGGGAGTCTGACAACAGGCAAGAGAATACATGTTTATTTATTTATTTATTTATTGGATTTATACCCCGCCTCTCTTCACCCAAAGGGTGAATGTTCTTGCACAGGAACAGGAAGATC
>JANHGC010005961.1:8610-22801 GCA_027560395.1 Boaedon fuliginosus | reverse complement strand
TGCTGGGAGTGATTGAGGGCAAAAGAAGAAGGGGACGACAGAGAATGAGGTGGCTGGATGGAGTCACTGAAGCAGTCAGTGCAAATTTAAATGGACTCTGGGGGATGGTAGAGGACAGGAAGTCCTGGAGGAACATTTGTCCATGGGGTTGCGATGACTTCGCAACTAACAACAACAAATGTTAAATAAAAAAATAAGTATTTGGTTCTTTTCTGACTTTATTAAAATATCATAATAGATGAAGATGATGATGCCATTCATTCAGTTGATTCTGACTCTTGGAGACTCTATGGGCCAGATCTCTCCATGCCTTCCAATCTTGCACTATTTCTTTTATTTCTGCTCTCGCTGGTGTCAACATTGATGGTATCCAGCCACTGTGTCCTTTGGTGGCCTGGTTTCCTTTTACCGCTAACTCTTCCCAAAATAATTGCTTTCTCCAGTGAATTCCCCCTCATGACCTGGCCAAAGTAAGTGAGAAGCGGTTTCATGATTTTTCCTTCTAGTGACATGTCTGGTGTTATGCATTCCAGGACTTGCTTGTTAGTCACCTTTGCTGTCCAAGGAATATGCAAGAGTCTTCTCTAGCACCACAGCTCAAATGAGTCGATTTTCTTTCCACTAATTGCATATTTGATTTCTCCTGTTTTAACAGTTAGCAGAATAAAATCGTAAAATTTTCTGAGTGGTATACCATCTTAGCCCACAGGAATAAACATATAAATAAACATTTCAATTCAAATTATACACTTTAGTGTAAAGTATCGAACTTTAAAGACCAACCAACAATGCCACTTTCTCTTCAGATTCTTCCTGTTTTGAAAGTAACATTATTGTTTCTGTGCTTTTTCCTTATAAGTTAAGTATTTTGTATGCTGAAAATAACCACAAAGAGATCAGAGTCCTTTCACACTTTCTTTTCAAAATAGGTAAATGTCTGTAAGTCAGGAAAGCAGTTTCCATCTTAATTTTCAAGCCTTGTTTCTCATACTGGGACAGACTGAACCACTGAATCTTTTTGAAAGCATTCAGCCTACTCTGAAAAGTTATATGGTTGGCAAGATCTGAAAAGGGCAGCAGTCAAATAATTACTTTTGGCAAATAGAAGCATACTGGATGTTTGTTTCAGTGCTGCAATAGTGTAATCTGTGACAAGAATTACTTGGCTTATACTATTCTTTAAAGCCTTAAAACAATCCAAATAATACAAATGGTTGCACCAATGCCTTAAATTATATTTCTTGTGTTTTTTAAAAGCACAAATTATAAAACTAAAAAGAAAGGGAAGACCACTGCTATGTTCAATTTGATAATAATACACTTGCAAATCTGCCTTAGAAAATATTGTTATTAACTCATCTTCAAGACTGACAATATTTTCATGCTCAAAATTATTTGGTTTCACCTCATTCCAACTTCAGTAAAACAAGGGTCCCTTATACAGTATGAAACTCAGAGAGTAACATTTATTTCTTTGCAATCTGGCTGATCAAGGTTTATAGCTAGGTCAACCTGACATCACTTGATTTAGAACTGCATTAACTCAAGTTAACCCAGAAAACTTCCCAAGGCAGTTGTACTCCAGTTAAGGGCATGTACTGCCTGACAATATCTTATGTAGATGTTGCAATGCTCTGTCACTATGTTTGTACATAACAATTATTTCTCCTTCACAGAGTGTTGACAGTTCAAACATGTCTCTAATAGTTCAAAATAAGAAGTGCTTCGATAATGACATTGTTTGTTCAAAAGATGTGTTGCTAACTATTGGAGACTCTGAGATTTTTTTCAGTGAATCTCTAGACATAGAGGTAAGTTTAATTTCCCCTTTTTGAAGTTATTGACTGAAGCTCACTTGATTATTAAAATACTTTTTTACATCAACTATAAGTAAAATGATATGAAGAGAATTACAAGATAATCAGTAAATAATAGACTGGGAAAACTGGCTTAAGTAAACATATAAGCACATATTCTTTTATAACAAAACAAAGTTTATCTTTTCCTCATAGACTTCTATACAATCCCTATTAAACTTGACATCACATCTGCTGCCAAATTCTCCTTTAATAAGGAGCTACTGGGTTTCTGGGAGAAGACTGGCAGCTTCTCTAGAGAACACAAAATTCAATTTAATTAAATAGAAAGTTTAAAAATGGCAGTGATGGTAGGTTAGAATAAATGTTCAATTTTTTTGTCAGGTTCTGTGGTTTTAACTTCAGCAAAAAAAAACCTAAGCTTTAATATTTTGATAGGAAAAACAACATTATTTTCTAAAGTTCTCTGTGATGAAAAAGTCAATCCTATTAAAAAATTTCATAATCAGCAGTTTAAGTTCAACCAAACAAAGAACTGATAGATTAGGGATTTAATTTTACATAAATGTTTGATGCAACTTATTGTATCAATTTAACACGATAACATCTCCCTGTGCTCTGTCCAACTATTGATCTACAATGTTCAGTGGAGTCCTTCATTCAAACCCAATACAAGTACCCTTTTCAGATATAATCAAAAGCTTCTGAAAGTAACAGATCATCAGTATGATGTATCACTGAAATCTTTGGAAAGCTGTTATTTGTACTATCATGGAATGTTTAACGTTATAATTAGGGTGCATTGCGAAGCAATGCTTACTATAGGAAAATAATGTTAAAAAATACAATAATACAATAACTGTGAGGGGGTGGGGAGGCAACTATGGCTCTTTTACGATTTGTGGACTTCAACTCCCAGAATTCCTGAGTCAGTCCCAGTTTACAGTCTTTCTTGGATAGAGAGCTACATACCAGTATGGAATTTGTGGAATATGTTGGCTAATTGAAGTACATAGGACAAAAGAGTAACTGATTGTGGGTGAAGTGGAAAGAGAGTGTGCAAAAGTATACTTTATTCTTAATCTAAATATACACTCATAATTAATATTGTGAATTTATCACATATCCTAAGTGCAAAGCTGTTTACTTAAAAACAAGTAAAGAATATTGTAGACCTGGCTTGATAACAATGTACTTAAAATATTTTGGAATTGTATTTGATTACAAATGGATATGAATCAGCAGTTTTAGATGTCATTTTTGGAAGTAAGGTTTTCAAATCACTGGAAGAAATAGAGAAATGTGACTCTGCATTGTTTAGACCCCACCTTGTGTCTAATTCTGGGCACTATGCTTAAAAAGTAATTCAATACTGGGACAGGTTCTGAGAAATTTAGATATTTAAAAACTAGTAGGGCAAATGAAGACAGATTGAAGGAGTAGGCTATGTTTAACCTTGACAAGAAAGAATTAAAAAGGCGAAATGTTTGGGAAAATCAAATATTTGAAAGGATATAATTGAGAAAATTAATAATTATTCTCCTTTGTACCTAGTTGCAGGATCAGAAATAATAAATTAAGTGTCAAGGCAGAAATATTCCAGCTGAATGTCAAAAAGAAAAAAAAAACAAATGTGACTGCCGCAGCATCATTAGTACCTTACAAGTATCTATTATTTATAGGGGATGCTAAGGAGACATGGAGAGAAATCCAAGTATCAAGTTTGGAAAGCTGGATATTATCTAGCAATACATTTTCCAGAGGAAGAGTTCACGGTACTGTGGGACAGGAAGACAACAATGCATATCGAAGTTGGAGCTCGATGGAAGGTGAATCAGTGTGAAACTAAGGCACAATAACAATTCAGAAACAGGATGACTATTCTACAAACAAGTCAATTTATTCCTGAATTATGCTTGATATAATTAAAACAAGTTTATAATTTTTGCAAACTTTTGCAGTATTAATTATATAGCCAAGTGCTCCTTGAAAAATATACAGGTATAGAGGCAGTCCTCAATTAACAACCACAACTGGGATCAGAATTTCCTTTCTAAGCAAGGCAGTTGCTAAGTGAATGATTTTACGACCTATTTGCCACAGATGTTAAGTGAATCACTGCAGTTATTAAGCAAATTAGGCTTCCCCCATTAACTTCGCTTGTTAGAAGCTGGCTAGGAAGTTTGCCAATGGCAATCACATGACTGTGGGATACTGTAGTTCACAGGTATCAAACTCAATCCCATCACGTGATGTATCATGACATATTGTGACATTTTTTTAACCTTTGTGGAGCCGGAGTGGGCGTGGTCTGCCTGTATATTTTTCGGTCTAATACACCATAAGTGTATTCTACTTGTAAGCAATGGAAATGGAAATATGGTTTCAAGAAAATGTACGCTTTACATTCTTTTAGACTAAGAATTATTTTCTATTAAGCTTGGAATTGCTGCATATTCATGGCCCATACTGTTATATCACTTGATCATACTATCCTGGATTAAAAGAGGAAAAATTGATTTGCAAACTGTGACAGAGATGTTTCCCTGTCCCCCTTCCAACATAA
This sequence comes from Boaedon fuliginosus, assembly GCA_027560395.1. Taxonomy (NCBI): domain Eukaryota; kingdom Metazoa; phylum Chordata; class Lepidosauria; order Squamata; family Lamprophiidae; genus Boaedon; species Boaedon fuliginosus. Next base: position 18,418 of record JANHGC010005961.1, on the reverse strand, counting down.
TGAAAATTATTGCAAGCATTTTTTTACAAAAAAATCCTTTAAGTGACACGTTATCATTGGCATTCAATGATACATTCATCCTTAATGAACTATGAGGATGCCATGAATCTCATGACATCATTTGCTCCCCTCTTGTCTTCATCATTTATGCCACATTTTCTTATGCAAGAAGTAGAAACACAATTCTTTCTAATTTAAATCCACTTATACTACTTGTGATGCTTGCAGAAATGTTTTCATTCTTAAAGCTGTTTGATTATGTTAACAGTTTTCTGCTGTTGGTATCATAAAAAATTCTGGAAATAGCCTTATATTGAGACAGTCCTAGGCTAAGATTGCTGACACTGACTGGCACTGGTTTTTCATGTTTTTAGCAAGAATCCTCTGGCCCTATCTAGAGATGTTTGATCAGTTTTAAACTAATTAACATTTAATTAACATTGGCACTATGAGAATATGGGGGTGAGAGCTTATATCAATAGTAAGCACAGGCTGTGACAAAACAGTAAATAAAAAAATAATAATATTAAAACAGTTATAGAAAACATTACATTTTCCCAAAACGTAGTCTAAATTGTGTCTGTTTTGTGGGTATTAAATCTATATTAATATCTAAATTAAGGTTGAATTCATCTTTTTTCTTTAAATGAGTGCATTGTTTGTTAGCTTTATAAATCTTGATTGTTTTAGGTAAAAATGTTTAGGAAAAATGTTGTTTTATTTTCAGGGTAAATTAGGTGGTTTATGTGGAAATTTTGACAAATTTACTTCAAATGATCTGACTACATCCAACAATATGGAAGTAAAAAATGCCCAAACATTTGGAGAGAGTTGGGCAATAGGACAGGTATGCATAACATCTCTATTTATTTCAATATAATAGTAATATATTGATATTGCAAATACCACAGTCTGTGAAAATGTAATTTGTTTTAAGACAGCAGCTGATAGCTCACAGTTAGGAAAGCCAATGGATGTGGTAGTAGGAGTAATTTATCTATCATATATATATCAGAAATGAACTCCACAGGAAAAGATTCCTACTAGACCAAACCAACAGAGACCTTCTCACTCTTCACCTGAAACTCAGTAGCCAAATCCATCCAGCACTCTGGGACAAATCCAAACAACTAGCCTTCTGGAGATCTGAAACAGTGACCTCTCACAAGACAGACAAACATACCAATAAACTCCACAAACTAGAAGAATGCCAGAAGCCAAACCCACTTCCTCAGCAACTCATGAAACAAACAACTGATGTGGAATAAACATATTAAACTTTGCTTGTGTGTAGGCATGTGTAAACTGGCACAGACAGAACAATCATACTGGCTGTCAGCTAAAATTTGTAATATAGTTTACTATTTTTGTGCAAAAGTCTGCACAAAACTACAGATTTAAATATATAAAATGTATGAAATGTGTTACCCATATGGAAGAATTCCTAACAAATATATATCTTTGTAGAAATTTGCACAAAAAAACTTACACCTTTCAGTGTGAACATTTAAAAAGATTCCAGATAGTAGAAAAAAAATGCATTTTTAAATTAAATTGACTAATTCACAAAATCAGATTTCAAGAGAAGCTGAAATTTACAGAAATTCCAATTCTTACCTTAGAGTTACTCCTACTAATACTATCAAGTTCTTCTAGTAGTTTTAAGACTAGGCAAGAAACCCACAGGACAGAGGTAACAATGAATATGTTTATTCATCCTAGTTTCATCTGAAATTAGATTAAACCTTCACAGATTGGATCCATCAAATAATGGTAATATATAAGAGTCTAAGGGCTAGTGCTGAATCCTATGCTATTAATTTTATGCCCTTATATTCTGAATATCTCTGTATATAGTACTATCTGAAAATAAAATAAAATGTTTTCATACTCTTATCTCATCTACCTATAAAAAACCTATCAGCATTACATTTTATAAACTACTCAAGAGCATGAAAAATGCATGCTTAACTGGCAATCACTGAGTTATTATTTTCCACAGAAAGAGTAAATTGATTTTTGAATTCTTATTCTCTGAGTGACTGTAAGGTTAACATGGTTGATGACTACTACGGTTCCATAAGTTTTTCCATGTTCCAATGGAGCATTAAATAAATGATTACAAATCTGTTTATTTGCACTATGTAGGCCCTTTTTAAATATCTTTGTAAAATGTTGGGAACATTTTAGTATTCACCAGAGAAACTTTGCTGTATGTACTATCACTTTGACTGAAATATGAGTTCATGTATATTTGATTAATCCTATTTGTGCAGCCTTCCCCAACCTGATGCTTTGTTAAAATTGCATTTGCAGAATTTACAACCTATTCTGAAAGTCTATTGTATACTTTTAAATTTAAATTATTTTCAAGTTACTTTACTAATTACATTGACATAAATTTACTTTTATATATATAAAATGAAAGTAAACAATCTTGAGTGTCTGCAGTGATTTAAGATATGAATTTGCAGACTCAAGAAATTGATGGCTGACAAATATCATAGATTGACTGCTGAATATGAGCTGAGCTGATTGCAACTGCACTGTTTTTTTTCCATGAGGAAATTGAAGTGATTCGGACAAATATTAAACATCATAACCGAGATCAGTACAGTCTGGAAAGACTTTCACCTCAGAGTAAATGTCAGGCTTCCGTAATTTCAACATTCAATAAAGAAAATGTTTAAAATGGGATTTTAGAAAATGAATGTGAAGTGCAAAACAATATAGCAGGATTCAATCCAAAGAAAGACAGAGAGCATAAGAATAATAAAAACAGCTCATCTGAATGTCCCAAAAATCATACTTGGTCAATCAGATACTATAGAAAGTCCTAGATTGGATATTCACTTACTTGAGGTCTATATTTATTTTGAGAAAGTTTAAAAGTGTATTGTATCTTATTTTATTTATGCATTTGAATGAGGGTTCAGATAATATCTCCTAAGGCCCTTAGAAACTTGCCCTGATCATTTCACAGCTGGATAATTGCAAAATTCTCTATATGTGAATTCCCTTGAAGAACACTCCAAAGCTCCAGATGGTTCAATATGTAGCAGTATAAGCAATAATGGGCACCTTCTGGTATGACCTTGTGTCACCACTAATATAGAGTTGCCAAATTGACAGTCAACTTTTGAGTTTAATTCAAGGTGCTGGTTATTACATACAAAACTGTATATAGCAAAAGGCTGTTTATATGCTCTTGGTCCCTAATCTTAAACACTGTCTTTTCACAGGCCCAAGGAAGCATGCTCCCATGCCCCATCCTTTGGAACAGAATTTCCCCCAAAATAAGAGAAATGTCATCTCTTCCAGGATTTCAGAAAGATATTAAAACCTGGCTTGTCCCTAGGGCTGAAGTTAATGTATCAATCTATTTGTCCAGAATGATATAAAGTCTCTTGCCTGAGCAGGGGACTGGACTGGAAGACCTCCAATGTCCCTTCCAACATCCCAAATTATAACTTAAAAACCACACACAACAGGCACCACATAAATACTACATACAGAATAGCCCAAAGCACCCACTCTGCCAGAGAGAAGTTCCCTGAGGATAGGCTCCAGCACAAGTCCAAAAGCTTGGAAAATGAAACCTGTGGTCCTGGCGACCGACCCAGATTGGATTCTGCAAATAAATACTTGCCACTTTATATAATAGCTTTCTTGCATTTCCGGTAAGACTTATTCTTCATCAGAAAAGTTTCAACAGTGTCCTCATCCAATTCTTTTCCTTTTTTCTCTTCTAGACTAATCATGAATCTCCCATCTTGTCAGAAAAGTAACAGATTGTGCTAATACTTTCAGAAAGAGGAAGGGGATATTTTATTTATTTATTTATTGAACATATGCCATCCATCTTGCTAGCGGGGACTTTAGTTTCATATTGGGTTTGTGACAATTTGAAGCTTGGAACTCTGATTCCATCTAAGTAGGAATATTCTATGCCTACTAAACACTTGATCTTTTAAAAAAAGTTTCTGGAGATTGCCAAGTTATTAACTCTGTAACCATTAGGGATCCCTACTGCTTCTTTTTGAGATCTGTAATGTCTTCCAAAAGTGCACATTTAATTAAATTGGATTTGAGAGGTATTTAAAATCTATGAAGTATAATAGCAATAGCATTTAAAGTTATATACAGCTTCACATGCTTTATAGCACTCTCTAAGCTGTTTACAAATGTCAGCATATTGCCTCCAACAATCTGGATCCTCATTTTACTAACCTTGGAATAATGGAAGACTGAGTCAACCTTGAGCGGGTCAGGATCAAACTCCTGGCAGTGGGCAGAGTTAGCTTGCAATACTGCATTCTAATTAATAGTTAATTGTTTTGACATTAGGTATGGCGAATTTGAATACACAGTAATACCATGTGGATTAATTGTCCCAAAGTTCATTCGATATATTTCAAAATATTAATTTTAATAGTCACTATTACACCAAAAAAAGTCAAGAAAGAACATCATTTTAAAATCACATTTTTGTGTCTCAGTTATTTTGGTAGTCATGAACAGTCTTAAATAAAATATTGGAACAGATTATGTATACTGAAGTTCCTGATGTTACAGTTGAAATATCTGATTTCTGATCCAAAACCCATGATGCCAACTTATCCATAATTAATTACTTAAGCATTAAACTAGAGAGCAACAGTATTTATTGCATATCTTGTTCAGAATACAGATACTGTAACCATAGCAGTTCAACCTTGATTTTATCAGTCCACTTTTAGGAACAGGCAATTATTTTTTTATGAAATATAAACTTAAGCATCTTTCCTTTTGAGGTAGAAAATATATGCAATATATATTAGTACTGAAATACATTAGTATTTTTATGAGTGACATTTCAATGACAAACCCATTAATAGATCCCCAGGCAACATTCAGCTTGAGAATATTAGTTCCATATATATCTTGCCAGGTGATGTATTTCTCCCCATTAGCAATTGTGGAAAGTTCAGGAACAAGATGAATAGTATGCAAAATAGAAAATGGACATAGAGACAGAACATGTCATATTTTCTGATGTTGCTAAAAAAATAAGAATTACTGGCTTTATTAGCAGCAAGTTTTAATTTAAGGATTTGGTCTGACAGTTGATGGATTTACATGAAATCTTCTTGTCAACTTATCTTGATTTCCAATTCAAAATTATCTATATTAGAGAATCAGTTTTGTCTAGTGGTTAAGACATCAGGCTAGAAAGCAAGCAACCAGCAGTTCAAGTCTCACCTTAGCCATGAAAGTCAGCTGGTTGACTTTGGGCAAGTCATTTTCTCAACCACCTCACAGGATTGCTCAACCCACCTCACAGGCCTGAGAATGTTAAAGGCCTTATTTCTTAACTGTGCTAACATCCATGGCAACAGTTCTACTAGGTAACATATACTGTATATTTACTTTTTATTGTTTAATGTATTATTAATTTGTTGTTATGTGCCATGGTATATCCTCTGCAGAGTCACTTGAACCAATTAATTAAATAAATAAAAGAAAAACACAAAGTTCAAGTTTGCTTACTACTGAAAATAAAATGCAAACAAAAATGAAAGAAATAAAGTATTAAAGGAACTGCTAATATTGCAATGATACAGAGTTTAAATAGGATAAGTGTATATATGACTGGATAATCATGAAACTGAAAGAAACAATTGGGGCCTTGCATATTGTCCTCTACTTGCTGCAGGAATAAAGTTATAGCTTTGTCAAAAGGTTTTTATTATAGAAAAACTTTAGTTAGTTATTCACAAGGGTTATTTTGAGAGTGACTAAATAATAGAATGAACATTAACATTAGAATATTTTGGACTAAATCTGTCGAATAAAACATAGATCTAACACTAGGGAAGCTAAACCTTTTCCACTGTAGCATCTATACCATTCTATACTACCACCAGCAACAAAACTGTACTAGAAAAAGAGGGCATTCAAGAGTGCTTCCATTTTGAAGGACAGGATATAAAAAGAGAGGAGGAAAAAAGCTGGGAAAATGTCAGTATGTCATAGAAAACCCCGATGGATTGTGAAAGCAATTTTTCCAGTTTTCACTCTGAAGGCTTTCATTACTTATAATTAGTGCAACATCAATGAAACATCCTACTAGATCTTTTCCGATGGTTGCATATTAACATCCCTATTAGAAAAATGATTCTCATAAAAAGCAGGATGAAATTTTATTTTAAATTGGCAGGACATTTACACTAAGCTATATGGCCTTAGCTTAATGCCACAGTTCCAAACTGTGCTCTATGGTTGCCCAGGCAGAGAATTCACAGGGATATACCACAGGGGTATTTTACTATTTAATAAATTGAACTGTAGGTGAGTTCACTGTGGTTCCCCTTTTGGGAACTAGTAGGGTTCCTGTGACCAACAAATTTTGGGATCCTCTGGCCTAATGATTTAACTCATGCCAAGACAGATAATATTATAGTTCTGTGGAATCATAACTAAACTAATGCAACTATTCATTCAGAAACTTTATTCAAATGAGAGCTGAAAAATAAAGCTGATTAATTTCTCTCCAGATATTTTAATTTTGTGTAATTTCTATTAAAAAAAGAGAAATGATATGGATAATTTCACCAATCCCTTTGTCACTTTCAGCGTGATGGTATCTGCAGAATGAGAGCTTCTTTCAGGAAAAATATAAAATATATGGTGACTTGATCAAGATTTTGTTCATGTTTCTAGTAGGTTTGATTCCATATTATTAGTAATAATTAAAACTACAAAAAGAAACAGTTAACTATCATCTCAAAGTCAGCCATTGCTTGACATTTTCATCTGTTATATACCTGTGATGAAACAGAAGTCTATAGACAAAAACAGTAATCTGAATATCACCTAGACAGTATAAATAATCAGAATGAATATTCATGAAGTTTATTAGGCATGTTGCTGTCATGATTCCATCAACATTCCAAGAATAATAATGGACAGCTATTTTGATGACATTTCTCTATCAAGTTTTCTATGTAAATTAGATTCACCAGTGTCCAGACTAATACAGTTTCAAAAGATGAAAATAAATCAATGCAATATTTTATTATATGCAAGGAATATGAATTTATCACTGTTACAGTGCTATTTGACCAAAATAAGGTGTCAGATTAATTCTAATACCAATATTTCAGATTAGCATGAGAGACTTCTCTTAATATCGGATTTTGTTAGCAGCCACATTGGGTTGGATATGTTTTACTGAATTTCAGTCAACTGTGTTGATCTAATAAAGGTCAGTTGTCATTACAAATCTTATATAAGAAAACAAGTTCTAGAAATTATGATGGTCTTGAAACAACTTTATGGTCCATTTACAATCATCCACTGACTCTTTTCCTCATCCCATCCCCAATGAAGAGATTGGAGAGGAAGAGATTTCAAGAGAACAAGCTGCTCTACACAACAAGAGCAATATGGCTATGTTAGCAACAGGAAAAATTCAGGCAAAGAAGATTACCTCCAGAAATAACTTGCTTTTTTTCTCCCTGCCCTCACACAAAAAAGAGAGATTGGAGAGAAAGGCATTTCAACACAGTACTATAAGCTGTTTGCATAGTATTCACATGACTCACAGACTTGGCCTGTTATGTGATGGCATTGCTTTCAATACATGCAAGACAGTAATCAGGCACTCCAGCATTCCAAATAGTAAGAAAGTAGTTAGGAAGCAAACAAAAGTTGAAGTGTGAAACTGAGTAGTCTTGTCTCTTTCTAGTTAGATGATTTCCCATCTAGCAACTGCTTTGCTTATTGGCAGAGTTGTCAGTCTCAATTAGAGTAGTTAAAATTTACAGGTAATACAAAAACAAGGGATGCTTTTGATTACTTATGCATAAATTGGTTCCTTTTAATAACAATCACCTCTGGAATAAAAACTGATTGTCTATTAACCAAACAATTGAATAGGGTTTGTGAATATATGTTCATATTTCTGTGATAGATGTCATAAAATTAGAACAATCCAAATATGGATTGTAAATATGACTGATGTGTTCACATAGGACCTTATGAATTTACCATGTGGAAAAATCTCCCTCAGGTAGTTTTGTATGAAGAAGATGTGAATGAATGCCTGGGTCTTCAAGAATTTTTACCAGATCATCATCGTGCTTTAAGCCATTTTACCATCTTATTCAGTAGGCAGTGATGAGAAATATTGCAAGATAAGTAACAAAATAGAGCTCTCATGTACAGTAGCTTTATGAATAGTCTAGAAAGGTTAGAAATAATAGGATTATATTGAACAGAAAGTTTCACACACTTTTATATGGAAGAGCAAAAAAAGTTAGATATTTCCAACACAGCTTTCTGATTGTCCCTTTTTATAATTTCAGAATGAGTAATCTCTAGGTACTATATACACTTTGGAAATGGAAATTGTTTACTTTATAAATTAAAAATGAATATATACATTTTACACTATATGAATAGGTTGTATATGAATAGGTTGGGTCAATCAATTTTAGCATAACTCATTTTAACTGTACATATAAATTAATCTAGTAAATACACAGGAACTATCTAAGATTTTAACTATTGAAGGGTATAACACAGAGAGAGAGAGAGACAGAGACAGAGACAGAGAGAAAGAGACAGTGATATTTTCCTAACAATTAACTTTAAATATTAATTCCAAATTAAAGATAATATTTTGTATAACACGGGGCTTTACTGAGCAGAAAACAAGTGAGAGGGGAGGGCAGGGGGACAACAAGGACAGTAAAATGTCTATTCTGTCACTGATTTTCATCAGAGAGAGAGAGAGAGAGAGGCTTGTTAACATTTTGTGAATAGGTTTGTGATGTAATAAGTTTTGAATATTAAAAAAATATATAAGTGGAAGGAAATATTTTGTACGCCATTAGCAACTTTGAGCTAATGTTTTCCTTTAATCTTTTTTATAATCAAAAAAAAAAGAAGAAGCATAGGCAAGTGGTCTATTTTCTTAGCTTTTGACATACCAAGGAGACCCAGTTTCTGATCCCTTATACTGCAGTTACCATTGGCACAGCACCTGTGAGTCTGTGTGCTGTTTCTAGAAACCTGTTTAAAGTTTCTTGTACAATGCATTACAGCTGTTTACATCTTCTACTCTACCAAATCACAATAACACTGATTTGAAATAGTCAGAACAGCAGAATTGAGCTTCCTTCTCTTAGCGCATGTGGATGATGAGACAGACTAAGCTGGCATTATTTGTGATAATGAAGACATGAAATTTAATCTTTCATCTATGAATATTTACTGCCAATTTTCAGTTTGAGATGTTGAATATCATTTCCCAAGATCAGATTTAGAAAACCTACCACTCATGATCCACATTTAGCCTCCCAGTATGGTAACATCAAAGCATTGTGGAAATAATAGCAGAAAAGCAATGGGAAGTAATCTGTTCCTTTCCGTACGTTAAATACCTAAGTGCAAAGTGCAAATAAAAGCAGCATTTCAGGCTATTTTTGAGGAGAAGGGATGAAGTGCAAAAATTTAGAATTTACTTTCTAGCAATTTCTTCTGCTCTATGCTTAAATCTCTAAATCTCTATAGTACTAACTCTTTGTCTGTTAGTTTGTAACCTTCTATTGGAAGGTATAGGGAACCAACTCAAGTAAGCTAACTCATAGAATGCTGAGACCTATGACTTCAGTGGGACTAAATTTGGGGACATTGTGGCTGTTTCAACACCTCTGCACTACGCTTCTGTACTACTCTGCCCTGCCCATAGAAGTACTTGGATTCCTGCTGGCACGCTAGGGCGGGTGGAAGGGGGGGGGGGGGGGGGGAGGGGGCGCGCAAG
>JANHGC010005955.1:142410-154736 GCA_027560395.1 Boaedon fuliginosus | reverse complement strand
TCTTGTTTGACCATGTCCAGCTTGCCTTGATTCATGGATCTTACATTCCAGGTTCCTATGGAGTATAGATCTTTACATCATCGGACTTTCCTTTCACCACCAAATACATCCACAGCTGAGCGTCCTTTTGGCTTTGGCCCAATCGCTTTACTCTTTCTAACACTACTAGTACTAGTCCTCTGCTCTTCCCCAGTAGTACATTGGACACCTTCCAACCTGAGAGGTTCATCTTCCAGCATCATGTCTTTTTGCCTTTTGGTACTTTCCATGGAGTTTTCATGGCAAAGATACTGGAGTGGGTTGCCATTTCCTTCCCCAGGAAGGAACTAACTTACCAGGGCTTTTTTAATGCTTCATAACAATTACCTCTTCCTATGGATGCAGATGCTTTGTTCTACAATTCACCAGCAACCTTGAATTTTCAAATGAACACAGAATTCAGATTTTAACTGGAATTTTTTTTCTACTATAAGTGATGAGGCATCCTGAATAACTGAAAGAATTGTTACTATTACTATACAGGCACTTTTATGCTGACCCTGCTAACTGCGAGGGGCTTTTATTTAATTTTGCCCTTTATCACTGCCTATGAGGTGAGAAGCAATCAAAAGTTGTCTCTCATTAGCTCCTTTGATATCCTCAATAATTGTTCTCACATTATCTGTTTTATTTTACAGAATATCTCATTTGTACAAATGAAAAGATTTATATGAAAAACATAATGGACTTTTTTTTTCTTTCCTTTTTGAAATAATTTGATGCAGATGAAAAATACTCTTTCAATAATTGACTTTTACAGCACCAAGATATCTATATCTATAAAAGAGAGGTGTTTGTTTGTATGTGCTTAAACAAACTTTCAGTTCTGCACCAATCTTCCTCAAATTTGCCACATAGGTAGAAAAGCGTAGTAAGAAAAGCACTGTCGGGGTCTCAAAAGGGTAGGTGAAAACACGAAATAAGCACCAATTCTCCAACTGCGCATGTGCAGATTTGAAACAGGTGGCATTCAGTTAACAAGCAGCAATTCTCTACTGCGCATGTCCAAATTTGAAACTGAGGCAGCATTTTGAAACTTTGTTGCCATACTTTCCAACTGCCTCAGTGGGCAGCAGCATGGCTTCTTAGACTACAGAAACATCCCCATCCCACTTTCCAGCGGCAACGGGCTTAAGACGCTGGAGGAGCCCACCCTGCCAAGTAAGGTCACCTCTCTTTCCCAAGTGGCCCGATACTTTGCCCAACTGCTTCCTATAGTGGCGCTTCTTGCCTGTCTTGCAGCACAGGCCTTCAACAAGCACCTCATGGCTTCCCCCAACACTGCGCCTTGCCTGTCTTCCCTCAATCATTGCCCCAGCAACCGCCTGACCCCCGGATTCCTGTCCTGCAGCACACATTACCCGAATTCGAGTAGGCCCACAGAACCACCGCACACTTCCCTCCACCTTCTCCCAGGGGGAAGGAGAGGAATAAGTTAGCGAGGGGCAGCTTGGGTAGGCCTCTGCCACCTTTTACAAGCGCTGCTTGCCTTATTCCAGTGGCGGAGGCTTACCTGACCACCACATGCCCCTCTTTTGCAAGCGGCATGCAGGCCTTTCCCCCACCTTCTCCCAGCGCCACACTACAGAAGCACCGAATACCTTCTCCCAGGGCCGCTGACAAAATTTGGAAGAGGAGGAATAAGATGGCGAGAGGCAGCTTGGGTAGGCCTCTGCCGCTTTAACGAATGCCGCATGCCTCTCCCCAGTGATGATGGCTTACCTGAGCTGCTCCTCACCATCTTATTCCTCCTCTTCCAAATTTTGTCAGCAGCCCTGGGAGAATGCGTTTGGTGCTTCTGTAGCATTCAAATCCCTATCTTCTCATAGCGGATTATGTCTTCACCCAGGGCCACCAGCATGATTACAAAGAGGAGGAATAAGAGGGGGCAGGGCAAGAAGCCAATGAAGAGGTGGATGGAAAGAGGAGGCAGGAAGTAGAGGTGGAGAGGCAAGAAGCCAATGAAGAGGTAGAGGAAAGGAGACAGCAGAAGAGAAGGTAGGACATTGACGGACATAGTGGGGACACAGTAGTAGACATAACACACACAACATCAACAACAAACCACAGAGTAGGACATGTTATCTCGATTTGAGTTCAATGTTGTTTGAAATATAGTCTAATTATGTTTCAGTGCTAACATGGTGACTTTGATTTGAAAAATACACCTGCTCAGTTTATACCTCATTCCCTGTGCTGTTAGTAATGATTGGTCATTTTCTGCTTTGAAAATCCTATTCAAGAATCCCTTTCATCAATTTGAAAAAAATCTGCACGGGCCTGAAGCTTCAGTAAGTTCTCACTTAAAGGTGCTTTTTCAAGAGATAATTGGGGTTTATTTATTTTTCCTTGAAGACTTTTGCTTCTCATTCAAAAAGCTGCTTCAGTTCTGAAGCTTTTTCACTTCAGCTTCTTTGATGAGATGCGAAATGTCTTCAAGGAAGTACAATTACCTCTTGAAAAAACACCTTTGAGACAACCGTAACGTGGATGATTGAGAAACTCCATAGACAAGTTCTCACTCTTTTGAGATAGCCATCTCTTGATTTAGGCAACTAGTATAGCATTTGCTCCAAAATAGATTGAAACAGATTAGGAAGGTATATATCTCCAGTGACTCCACCCTTCTCCTCTGACATTTTGACTCTTCTGGGTCAGCAAGGGTCAGGTAAAGAGCTAGCCAAAGTGTAGATGACTGACTCAGAAACGTCTAATCCAAAGATGCCCAATATTTATTCAGTGTATTTGGACTGCAGGCATTTGCTAAAGGACCTATTGCTTATTCAAGAAGTTTCAGCTGAATCCTGAAGCAAATGAAAAAATAACGCTACAAATTTCCATTTATAACCAATATAGGGTAAAATTAAACAAAGGGAATTCTCACTTATTTCATTTTTGGTAGCTTCCAAATGCCTTGGACCACAATCTTGAGGGAGGAGAAGCCTGCCCAAAATATAAGGCATCTCCATTCATGCCATTTCAAAGTGCTACTATTATAAATTGTTCTTAGAAAGCTAAATGCTGTTTTGTAAGCTAGCCGTCTGTCTATACAACGCTATATAGCCAGTTTATTAGGTGAATTTAGACTGGGGCTAAGGTTCTCCACTTCAACCATAACCCAATGCACATGTAATATTAAACAATATATGAAATATTAAATAATATTAAATAATATTAAACAATATATATAACTTGACAAGTTATGCAAATATTTCATGTTGCATTGAGCCAGGGGTGGGTTCTCTGCCCAGTTGCTGGGAGGGCATAGTGGCCTATTTGGCGTGGCCTAGTTGGCCTCCTGCACCATGGTAAAGGGGACATCCAGAGGTTTCCCTGGAGCCTGGGGAAGGCAAAAACAGCTTTCCCCGGCCCTCCCAGAGCCTCCGCACACACCCTACACTTATCTGGCATATGTGTGGAGACTCCTGAGAGTGGAGAGGTGGGCAGGGCCAGCTGGTCGTTCTAAATATTGGTTCAAGTTAACATCCGGTTCACCTGAACCGGACCGAACCAGCTGAAACCCACCCCTGCACTGAGCCATTATTTAATTGTGGCTATTTATTTAAACCACAGTAGTTGGGTTCACCTACTGTGCTATGCAAAAACCAAACAAGCTACATTACTAGCACAAATGTGAAACAATATTAAAATGCTTCCAAGATTGGTGGTTTGGCTCTTAGGCTTTTGTCTTATTCGCAAACAATATATTTCTTTTTCAAAGCTATTTTTCTTTTTTTAACCTTCATCTAAAGTTAACCTTCCTCTGAAACAACAGAAAGCATCAAATATAGCAATAGCACTTAGACTTATGTATCCCTCCATAGTTTACAATGTCAGCCACAATCTGGGTCCTCGTTTTACTGATCTTGGAAGAATGGAAGGTTACGTTAATCTTGAGTGGGTCAGAATCAAACTCCTGACAGTGGGCTGAGTTTGCCTGCAATACTGCATTTTAACTACTGTGCAACCACAGTTCTTTTCTATGAAATATCTATGGAAGGCTTTGCTACTTTTAAACAATTCTCATTGTGTATCTGAGAGCTGCAGGTTTGATAGGCATCAGAGCTATTACAACTACGTATCTGAAACTTGAATCTTTGGCTCAAATCCTATATAGTATGAAGGTAAAAATTTATGCCAAGAAGGATGAACTGGATCTGTTATAAATCAAAGTCTTGTAACCAGACTTACTGCTTCCAATGGGAGAGCCAAGCCCAGGTTAGATTGGAGTCAGGAATCCTAAAATTCAGGTACAGGCTTAGGAGTTCATGGCTAGTTATTGGCTAAAACTACAGTTTTTTCCCCAAAAGACTTTCCACATTTCGCTGGTTACCTTTTCTCAGACTGGAAATTGGTGGTAGAGCAAAAGCTTCCATTAGGATACTAGGAGACTAAGAAAGTGCTCATCCAAAGAACGAGTGATACGAAGCATTAGACTGAGCTGGTTCTGGGTTGTCTCAGAACAAGAGAATTTAGGTTGTTGAGGATGTATGGGAACCAGCAAATTATTTATATGTCCTCACTTTTCCCAAGCTGAGAAAGGCATTGTTTAAAGCTGAACATGACATCCTTTCCTCTGCATTGCTGCAAGTTAGATATGCTGAAATCCCATTAATTGAGAGTACATGTTTTCATGTGGTGCTAATCAGACAGAAACAACCAACCACTGTAAATTTTATAGAATGGTTCTGACCAATATTATTTTACACAAACATGCTGGAAGATCAGACACACAATTTTATGAAGTTACTCTCAGAAGATTTGAAATCTTTTATCAGTTCAGTAGTTGTGTGTTGCCTTAAAGAAAATAATCGAAAAAACGGACTTTTTTCAGTTTCACGGTGCTATAATTATACTTACACTGTTAAAATACTACCTTTCTTATTTTAGAAACAGCCTTGTAATGGTTTTAGTTTCATTGTGCTTTGGTCACAGATTATAGTTTTAATGTTAAAAATACTAAATTCCTGAGAATTATTCTGGTCTTAGAGATACATTTTAGTGTCAAAGAAACTATTATACTACTTCCCCTCCCTCTCTTGAGATAATTTGAGGGCAGAGTTGTTATTTTGCAGTTTCTATACAGCTATCTCTTTGGGCTGGTCATTGATAAAATAAAAATGTCTTTAAATTTGATTCATCTGAGGTTTTGGTTCCCACATAATATTTTCTGCCTTGAAATAACACAAGGTCCTAAAAATTGCCAGATAAAAAAACTTTGTAGACAGGGGTGGAATTCAGCCGGTATGGCCCAGTTTGGGGAAACTGGTAGTTCTGGCAAAGAGTTGGGCCCACCATTGGACCCATCCATGTGCTATTATGTCCTATATTTCCTTGTTTTGAAGCCCAGCTGATCGGTGAGGTAGTGCGGATTGCCGCACGGCAGCTGTTTTGACTCACTGGAGCTGCAGTAAATAGTAAGTTTGCTTGCTTTTTTCTAATGCAACGCGGATGGGCTTACCAAACTGGTTGTTACACTGGTTCAATCGCACCATGTTTGTAGAATAGTTATTCTTCAGGAATGCCATGCAAAGTTGAAAAAGAAAGAAAGACATAACATATAAACAGAATGATAAATAAAGGTTAGGTTGGAATTAACCTTGGTTTCTCCAGTTCTCATATTATTTTTCCTCTATAAAGCAGTCCTAGAAAAGCAGTTGCTTTACTTATTTGAAGTAGAAATCAGCTACATACAAAATTCCCTATAGGGTAATGTTCCAGAACGTTACAAAGAAATCTCCCTCCAGTCTTAAGATTTGTACCCTGAATATTTTTTAATGTATTGCTGTATTATAGCATGTCTATATGACAGCTTATCTATAGAAAGGAAGCAGAGGAAAGGAACTGCTGATATATTTAAATTTTTAGAATATATTTCCTACAAATCTGGAGCTATTCTGTGGCAGTATAGCCTTGTGACTGGATTCATACATCATTCTCAAATAAATCAAAGAAACAAAATTATACTTTAACATTTAGACTGGAATAAAAAAGAGGGGAGGGAGGGAATCAACTAATCAATTATTTGTTAGTGTATGTCTTTAAAAAGACTGACTTCTGCAAAGCTAAATCTTTGCAGATCTTTAATCTATAAATAAGGAAACTAGTGAATTGTCATTCATGTGCAATTTTTAACAGCATTAGAATCTATTCAAATGTTCAAAGTCCTGTCCATCATAATTTCCAAGTATTGCTGTTGAAGCTATTATCTATACATAATGGTTAAAAACCAGGCTATAAAGCAGGAAACTGTGAGTTCTAGTCCCTCCCTTAGCCATGAAAGCCAGCTGGGTGACAGTCTTCCTCTCTCATCCACATCGATCTCACCGGGTTGTTATTGTGGAGAAAATAGGAGGAGGAAGATATGTTCACTACCTTGAGTGGTTTGTAAAAATAATAAAGGTGGGATACAAATAAATAAATGTCACTAAGGTGGAAGAAATCCAAATTTCCAATGCATTCATTTGCTTCTATATTCCCTATATTATATTCAATATATCCATTTGCTTATAACAGGTAACATTTATTGGAATGAGTTACACGGCTCTTTCAAATATATTTTTTTATTCTGCAATCAAGTAGGATGGGTGCCCTTTGTGTCATATCCATCAAACAATGTCATCTATTGTGACCCTGGAGGTGTGCTTCCCCAATTCCAGCACCTGCTCTCTGGAATCATTTCCCTCCAGAGATTCATGCACTTGCATCGTAATGACATTCCATCAATTACTCAATGACATAAATTAGTGGTTTTCCTTCCAGGCTATGGGCTATGGTTGTGCAGGTCCTTCTAGTTAGGTTATTTTGGTTTAGTTTGGTTTTGCTGTCTTCAAGTCACGATTGAGCCTGGACAAGTTCTTGCAATTTATTTGGCAAGAATTTAAAAGTGGTTTGGCATTTATTTATTTGTTTGTGTATTTATAATCCTATCTTTTTATTATATTAGAAATAATTCCAGGTGACAAACATATCCAATGCACCTTCCTCCTCCTATTGTCCCACAACAACAACCCCGTGGATTGGGCTGAGAGAGAGTGACTCTCCCAAAGTCACCCAGCTGGCTTTTGTGGCTAAGGTGGGACTTGAACCTATGAACTCTCGCTTTCTAGTCTGGTGCCTTAACCACAAGACCACAGGTGTCAAACTCACTGCATCACATTGGCGTCACGTGACATTTTGTGACATTTTCCCCATTTGAGGAGCTGGGGTGGGCGTGGCCTGCACGTGATGCATCTGGCCCACGGATCACCAGTTTGACACCCCTGCACTAGACCAATTGGCTCTCTCAAATTAGTTTATTTATTTTATTTATTTTATTTATTAGATTTATACCCCGCCTCATTTCCCCAATCAAGGGAACTCGAGGCGGCTAACAACAATTAAAATAAATATATCACAATATAAAAAGTCTAAAAAACACAATCCATCCATACAGACATTCACCTATCAAAAACCTTCAAAATAGAGGGGTCACATCCATTTTTCTTCAGTTCTTCAGTTCTCTCTCTTCTCTCCTGCTATCTCCAGGTACTGCTACGCCCAGTGTCCAAACTTAGTTGTCTTTATAAACAATTATTAAATCTGGGTGCTATGTGACAGGTGCTTCTCCTTTTGAATTCTAAAGTCTCAGAACACTTTAGCAGCTTTGTTTTCCATTGTTTGTCTATTCCATTGTTTTGTCTATTTTGTGTTCCCACCAATGCTTCCCGATAGTTAGAACAATTCATCAGTGGAAGAACTTGCCTCCAGGAGTGGTTGAGGCTCCAACACTGGAGTTTTAAAGAAGAGATTGGACAAGCATTTGTTTGATATGGTAACAGGGTTTCTTCCTTGAGCAGAGGGTTGGACTAGATTGAAGAAATCTAAGCTCACTTCCAACTCTGTTATTCCTTGTAGGCAAATGATATTTCTTGCAGATATTCCAATGTACTGTTTTGGCTATTTTGTCATACCGTTATTGGCAACCCACTGTCATGTTTTGAAGGCAAATCGTTCTATTCTTGAAGATAGTTAACAGTAGAAGGGCAGGAGATAATCTGAGATCTATTGATTATGAATATGTATGTTTACCTCATTATGCATTTGTATACCTTTGTTTTTATCAATGTTGTAAGCCACCCAGGGTCCTCCGGGATTGGGTGGCCTATAAATTTAAATAAAATAAATAAAATAAAAAATAAATAAAAATACCTGCATCCCTTTCTCCTTTCTGAAATGTATGAATGAGTATATCTCTTTGTCTTCAGAGGTGCTTCCCACTATTCTTTTGGAAAAGACCCCCTCCTACAAGCATTGTTTAATAAACACTGCAGTGAGCCCCAATTATTTGCTTTGGGTTCTGTGGTTTTGATTCCACATTATTATTGACTTTCCCACTAGATGAATAACATTCAAACATTAAAAACCATGGTTTTTTTTTTAGTGCTTGGAATTAGTTCAGGAGCAAAGAGGGAGTCTAAGTTATCTTGCGTATCAAAATACTGTCTAAAGGTATATGGTTAACCTCTACCATTTAATATATTTGGCCCTCTCATTTTGTGTTTCCAATAATAAAATCACTGTCAGTATTTATTGGTTTGCATTGGCTTTCAACCTATTAGACAGGTAAGAGGGTTGAGAGTTGGAAAGAGACTGATGTAAAAGGTATGATTTGGACGGACCCCTTAAGGCTTTCCTCTTGCCACCAATAGATTGGCCAAATTTGGAGGGGCACATTAATTCTGGATGTCTTCATGCTCCTTATTCACCGAGTCTTCTTTTGATGCACAGAATCGCCATCTTTTCATTATTTTTTCTAGAGCAGTTACCATGGATAAACCATCATTTGGTGCTGAGGGGAGGAAAGATGGGGGTGACACAAGGTGAGACACACATGCAGAAGGACTGGGTTGGTTAAAGAAAAGTAGACCATGCTCAATGTCAGTCTTACGTCTTAAAGAGGCACACATCTTTTGCAACCCTTCTTCCTAACCTGGGCTCCTGCAAGACAAGAGACACTTCAACTTCCAGGTTTTCCAGGCAGTCACAATCACAGATGAAAATTCTGGGAGTTGAAGTCCACACAACTGGACGTTTCTTTGATTGGGAAAATTTGGTTTATACTGTACACAGATAAACAAGTCTGGAGAAATCCGGAAACTGAGAACAAAGTATTTCATATGGTCTTCATATTGGTGCAAATTACTCCTATACTTAGCAATATATTTATATACCACTTCATAATGCTTGACAGCCCTCTCTAAGTGGTTTAGAGAGTCAGCATATTTCCCCCAAACAATCTGGGTCCTCGTTTTACCAACCTTGGAAGGATGGATGAGTCAACCTTGAGACGGTCAGGCTGGCGGTCAAAGAATTAGCCTGCAATACGGCCTTCTAACCACTACCCCACCATGGCTCAATCTTAGTTGCCCAGAGATGGGATGCTCAGTTTCTAGCATCCCATCCTTGACCAATTTAATCTCCTGACCCAGTGAATCAGTTATAGGTTTCAACTACAAAAGTCCTCACCCAGCCCGTTCCCTTTCCATCAACTCTCTTGTTAAGTAGACAATACCCGTAATACACTTAGACGCAAAAAGACATAAACATAAAGCTACGCAAAGAGTAAGAGGAGAATCTAGTCAGCAAAAGGCACAATGATCTACAAAGGACAGACTCTTGCTGCAGCTGCTCCTATTTGACAGTGCATGCCACATGCACCGTTAACATAGTGGATGGTTGAGTTAGGCAGAAGCGCTTAGACCATGCTTGGGGTTTTTTTGTGTGTGTTATCTTTATCATGGATCATGGAGTAGACTGGGATTCTGCACCCGATCGTCATGCTTGCAATTTCCCCCTTGCCCCACTCCACCCCGAGAGGTACGGTATTAGGGAAGAAATAAAACACATGCTATATTTGGCCTGCAAACATACATATGTAGCAAAGCTAAAGGGAAATTAGAAAGGTACCAACTTGTGCAGCTGTGGCTGCCCTCTTAGTTCACACTAGAGTCCAACATGCCTTTCCCCCTTCTCTCAAGTGCTGGTTAGCTGACCTTCATCATGCATAAAATTGGATAGAGAACTGCCCCTCCTACTCTACCTAATTTTGCTCAGCTGACTCGTTGCCCTGGACAACGGCTGTAGCGCGATGCATTCGTCACTTAAAGCAACTCTGCTGGAGTACATCTACAAGTGGACAAAGAAGGGATGGAACACACAGATCAGTGAGAAGTAGTCACATTGTTCAAAAAGGCAGACACAGGACAAACGTTCTCAAAGAGGCACAACTTTCATTTGCAAAGCAGGTATGCGCAGAGACACTGGTTTCCGAAGGATTAAGGGCAGGGGACAACAACGGGATCCACGCGGAGCAGAATTTTGTTTCGCAGTTTAATACAGGCAGTATTTATACCCATCTGCATTGTTTAAAGGGAATTTGTGATAAATTCACTTCCTGGTTACGATCCCTTTAACCTTTTGTTATCGGACTTGCAAACCAGTGTTCCTTACACATAGGAGACTTAACCTGAGGAGGCCATTTTCTAAAACCATCTACGTCATTCAGTCTTAGCTGCTGTATATTTAAAGCTGCTGTTGCATTTGGAGACAAGAGTTGGGATGAACAGATAACCACATCTTATTTAAAAAAAGGGGAACAGGGGGATTTCTCACTGAGATGTTTTCCTTAGAGGTAGTTTCCCCCCCTCCGATGAACTACATAATGGCATAGAAGACGACAGCAAGAAGATACAAACCAGTAAAGTCAAATCAAAACTGCATTTCCACTTGCAATTAGATTGAGAAACAGCCATTTTGGCACATGCAAATATCACACGGTAAACAAAACAGGCCTTCGGGAACTTCCCCACAATTAAGTACAAATTCAAACTAGATACTGGATGCAAATAAATTTGGTTTTCAAGGGCTTCTTAAAAGTTTGTGTGGGATCAGAGTTCAAAACAATGGTTGTGTTTACAATGCAAAGTAATCTATCTCTGTAGAAAGTTGTCTTGAAACTACAGCTTGTAGGTCAACAGAATTGGATTTCCATTTAACTGGGATTTCTTCGCAAAACAAATAAACCAAAAACAGTTGTTTCTTAAACACTTGAAAAAAACCCAGATCTTTATGTGACTGCATGATTCTAACTTGGCTTTTTCCAATCTTGTCCCCTCAGATGATCACAGATATTGCTGTTTGAATGTAATATAATTAGGCAGTCAACTGTTTCTCTTGTTCTAAAGTTAAAAATTAGTCATTTACATATAGCTAATTTTTTTAAAAGAATGCAACCACTTCTGAACGATACATTTCATCCCCACTCAGACTTTCAGTATCAATTTCCAGAAGAAATGTCAAGGCTTTCTAAATCAAGTAATAGACTTTAAAAAGCCAGACTCCTAGTCCACCAGGAAGGTCAAGTTAATTACATAAAAATAATGTGAAGATTGATATAATAGGCTTACTCAGTAGGAACTTCCTATTTAATGATCTGAACATTAGCGGAGAAATTCTCATCAGAGCTTGAGAAGAGCAATTATTAGCTGGGTACATGCAAGACGTTTAAGGTGGTTAATAATTAAATCGGTTGAGTTCACCCAATAGATTGAGCTACCCAGTGACGGTATTCTAACCGGTTCGCATAATTGCAGGGTTGCGCTCAACTGGAAAGAATATCAGCGCTGACTGCGTCTATCTGCCCCGTTCCAGCAGCACCACCTGGGCAAGGTTCGCTCCGAGGTGGCACGTAGACTCCGCGATCTCGCAGCCAGTTAAAACTGGCCGCCACCCCCCCCATTGCCTCGCAGGCGGTGTGTTGTAATTGGCTACGAGATCGCGGAGGCCACGTGCCGCCTCAGAGCATACCTTGCTCAGCCGGCGCTTCTGGGAAAGGGCAGATAGATGCAGTCAGTGCTGATATTCTTTCTGGAACGCAACCCTGCAATTATGCGAACTCCACCATCACACCCTGCCCCTTTAGAAGGTTGCACAAGTAGTTCTCAACTTACAATAGTTCATTTAGTGATCGTTTGCAGTTAGAACAGCACTGGGGGAAAAAAAGGTCACTTATTTCACATTTATGACCATGGCAGCATCCCCATAGTCACATGATCAAAATTCAGATGCTTGGCAATAGGTGTCTGACAGTTGCCGTGTCCTGGGGTCATGTGACTTTTTGCGACTTTCTGACAAGCAGTCAATGGGGAAGCCAGATTCACTTAGCAATTAACTTAACTCAGTGATTCACTTAACAACTGTGGCAAGAAAGACGTAAAGTGGGGCAAAACTCAACTGTCTCACTCAGC
>JANHGC010005954.1:31528-57693 GCA_027560395.1 Boaedon fuliginosus | reverse complement strand
TGTTCTGGAATCTCACCCTCGGCTTATACACGAGTCAATAAGTTTTTCCAGTTTTCGTAGGTAAAATTAGGTACCTCGGCTTATATTCAGGTCGGCTTATACTCGAGTATATACGGTGCCTATTTCATGTGTTCAGTCTGATACAGACTGAAGCTCCTTTGCATGCTGATTATCTCTGCTTTCCCACATTTTTTAATGTTGTTTGCTGCTTTAAAAATTAATCCAAAACTTCAGTAACAGAAAAGAGTGCACACTAAATTGTGCATTTATACATCCCTATAAACATGCATATTAAGAAAAAACACAAGTCATAAAAATAGACATACTTTTAAAAAAATAGAACGCTGATAGAGAAATGAGAGGCACTAAAGAAAGCAGTCAAAAAATGAACAAAATCACATTTAAGAGAACCATGACCTTGTTTAGAGATAGACAAAGATAATGTATTACTCTAAAATAGTTGTGGTCCCTTAGTCAACCATCCAAATCAATTCTACATCTTAGATCTATCTTATCAACTACATATGCTGACAAGGTCCAGAATCATGCATGATTTCCAGTAATTTGTGCTTACAGGATAGATACTGAGTGGAAAAAAAAACTTCCACATATTACTGTCTCATATGAATACAACATGCAGAGCCAGTATGCAGAAATAACCTTCTCGTTCACCCCACTCCCTTCTATGAAGTATTGTTTCTTGCCTTGATAAAACTCAAGGTAGTCTGATGACATTTGCCTAAACTAAATTCTGTGAGAAATGTACCCTTAATTGAAGTTTCCCCCCTCCTTTCTTAAACCCCTTTCAGTGGTAACAGGCATGACACAGCATTAAATACCCATTAGAAGTGGAGTAATTACGTATGTGAATATAGTATAGGCCAGATCCTAATCGGGATGAATGCAGAAGTTCAGTTCCTAAGGATATCAGCAAACCTTAACAGAAAGGATCTCCTGGGGGCCTTTTAAAGCTAGAATGCTATGAGGCCACCTTGGGGAAGATGGGCTGAAGACTCCTTACACCCAAGTTGCCTTGTTGAATGAACTATTGTTCTGGACGACTTTCCTCTTCTCTTTCCCCAGTTGCTATGAATGTTGTTGTTTGGGGTCATTAAGGAGTTCTGATGGTAAAGAGGCCGTGACCCTGGCAGGGTCTCAATAGCTATTGTCCCTTTTCTTTTTCCTTCTCGAATGGCTGATGGCCTGTCTCACTAGGCAGGGAGGGAGGATTTTCCCACAGATGATGGATGAAGCGGGAAGGGGGAGATGCAGAGATTCCTACGCCCTTTTCTTTCACCCCCAATTCTGCTGGTTTCATCCTCGTGATGGATTATAATCAATTACAGGGTCTGTGTAGTGGCTTGGCTTGCAGTAGGTTTTCCCATTGTAATGCCTGTTTCTTAAAAAATCAGCCTTCCTACCTAATTTCCCAGGAACATTTTTGATGGGATTTTATTTAGTTAAACCTAATGAAAGAAAGATTTTTGTTCCAGAGATTAGAAATGGGGTAGAGTTAGAAATATCCAAGTGTTAATTAGTAGAAAACTGATTGCCTACATTGAGAGCCAATTTGCAGTAATAGTTAAGGAGCTCGACAGAAACGGGAGCCCTGGAGTTCTGTTGATCGTTGGACACAGAAGCTGGTTGGGTGACTTCGGGCCAGTTATTCTCCTCAGCCCAAGTTACGTCTCAAGTGTTGTTATACAGAAATGTTGAATTGTGTAAAATTTAATCTAATAGATCCATATATTACTTTGCATTTTGTATACTTTTTCTCATGGAATAAGGATTAATCACAAGAGCCTTGTTCTTTTGAACTGTATTTTGCACATTGCTATGACATAAAGCATTTCATGTAATTCAGATCTAAATAAACAAAATTAAATTTCCAGGTTTAACCTTTCCCTATTTTTTGATCACTGCTAATTCATACTCTTCAGTTACCTGCAGCAGGCAATTGTTCCTAGTATTAGTTAGTGGGGTTCCATGAATCTGTAACACCGATGTAATTTCTGAAACCTGTCTTTTTGTTTTTAACAAAATAGGACTCAAATTGACATAGATCAACATATCTACTTTTATTTGGAGTTACACCTCTGAAAATCATTCAGTATTTGTGTTGCCTATGGCTAAGTTTGGGGATGTCAAATGTTGATATTGCTTGACATTTTAATCAAATTCTTCTCATTTTAAGAATAGGTTTTAAATGTGTTTTGCTGTGAAATTCATTCTGTACCCTTTTAGCCCCATATTAATATCATCTTGGAAGACAGGTAATTTAAGACCGGGGAAGTCATTCCCCCTTCTCACCAACCTTTAGACAGCTAGATACTGCTTGAGAAGTCAAGAGGCATTCATGTCTGATCAAAGCTTTGGATCTGAGTAATTTAATAAGCTGAAGTCGTGAACAGCTGTCTAAATCACCCTGCCTTGAGATATGCACACACATATTAGCTCAGAGAAAATGTACATGAATGCACAAAGCTGCAAAATAATCAGGGTAAACTAAGATGGCTTTTGTGGCTGGTTAAATTGCATCCAATTTAGAATACAATTTGCTAGGCACAGTGTTTCCCACTCACATACTGCTCACAGTACTTACTAATATTACAATATAGGTGGATTTGTAGCTTTAAGGCACACCTCTGTCACAATTTCCCAGCTATAGCAAGAATCACTTAAATAAGAGACACCTTTCTTTCAATTTAGAAACCCAGTTTTCTAGATTGCCCAGTACATGATGATTTTACAGGTGGGAGCATTTTCTCTCTATTGCTAGTCCACTAGGGATATTTAGGACATCAATTCCTCCCTTCATTGCAGAGATTACAAGTATAGGACATTGCTTTTTTAAAGTCTAATGAAGCAGGCACATCTATTGGTTAGCAGGGTCTGACACTTCCCTATGCCACACTTCTCTTTTAATGCTGTCAACCTGGTTTTAGTTAAAGTGGACTTTGAATAGACAAAGGCAGTCATGATTTTTGGTTGTGTGTGTACTTGAAACTATGGATGTACAGAGTCTTTTATGTAAGGAGTACTGGGTGTGGGTTTTGCAGGAACAGGTTTTGCAGGAACAAGAAAGAAGAAGTGAGTGTGTTAGTGTCCTTGCTGTCCAGCTCATCAGGGTAGTTGCTAGCCTGAAGCCAGTGGATCAGTCTTCATGGAATATTTGTGGGTATGTGTGTGAATCTTTTGGCAGTGAAAATCAATACTACTTTAACAACCAGGAAAGGGGAAAATATAATTTAGGCGTAACATTTTTCAATGCTAAGTAGTCAGCGTTAAATGTTTTACAGCAGAGATGTTGACCTTTTAATTGATTTATTTCCCCTTCTTCGTGGTTCCAGTTAAGGCATTGGTAAATATAGGTCATAATGTACACAAGCCAATTATTTCCTCTTCTCTGAATAACTCTCTTCTGGGGAATTTGCCAACTTCCTGTTCATTCTAACTATATAAGCAAGAATCGCCTATCATATTTTCTAGTGAAAATGTGCTTCAGTAAATAGTCATTCTCTGTTTAGAATATTTCTTTTGCAGATAATGCCCCTGATCAGAATATTTATTTTTCTGGAACTGCAGTTATAAACAAAGTTAACTGAACTGAATATACATCTAAAAGATGCCAATAGTTTGCATTCTTCACATAATCTCATCTACAGCTGTCAGTTACATATGTCTTGTATCAAAGTTAATGAGATTTCTGCACAGTCGCCTGTATCCTTGGTCAGTACCACAGTTTTAACTACTACTTAAATTATGAAGACCAGAAATTATTTATTTATTTATTTATTTATTTATTTTATTAAATTTATACCCCGCCTTTCTTCACCCCTTACGGGGGAACTCGAGGCGGCGAGTCAAGATTCATAAACTGCCTTCACCTCATCACACCCCTGAAATTACATTTCAGTTTTGTCTCTTACTGTCCTTTACACATGCAAGTATGTATTGTCTGGAAATTTTACATTTAATTTTGTTTGCCCCAATAAAGGAATGCTTTATTTCTTGAGAAATTCTGAGTACACATCATTTGTACTTTCAAATATTGAAGAATGTTTTGGGATGTTGAGCGGTGGTGCTTCTGTTGAACCTTGAAGAAAGAGAATGTGAGGTACTCATATCTATGTTCACTGGGATGAGAAGTAGAGTGCAGGAGGAGATTATTAAATTAATGTTGAAGGAGGGGCTGGTGTCAAATAAAAAACAGTTTTTGTAATTGCACAGTGGAACATCACTCCTCCTCCCTCTTTCCAATTTCCCATATCCAGGCCGTCCTTTCCAGTTTGACTTTGGTGCTGGAAAAAGAAAGTATCTAGTCTGATGGGCAGTTGGTGAAGCAAGTCTTGTCATTTAATTAATGTCTTTAACATTGCCACCCGAATGCATCACTTATATTGGTGGAGCTCCATAATCCCTTGCTTTGTCATGTAAATGTTTTTAACTACAGGTTTAAAGACCTTCCCCGAGACCTGATCTCTTAGGAATAAGGCGGATTATACTTTTTATAAAGTAAAGTCATTATAGGGTATAAACATGAGACCATTAGAATTCTCTCCTTCTGCCTGTTCGCTTTTCTTCAGAGATCTTAGAACAATGGAAGTGAGTGAACTGAGGCAAAGGAAGCACTGTTACAGCAACAAAGAGATCAGTTGCAATAATTGCATGTAATTGAGGAGGACTTAGGGTGATCTTAAATCTTCCTCTGCCCTGCTTGGTTTATTCAAGACATTGAAGAAAGGC
Source organism: Boaedon fuliginosus (assembly GCA_027560395.1). Lineage (NCBI taxonomy): Eukaryota > Metazoa > Chordata > Lepidosauria > Squamata > Lamprophiidae > Boaedon > Boaedon fuliginosus. The sequence goes on along the minus strand of JANHGC010005954.1, from coordinate 52,947 downwards.
CTTTTCTGTGACATTGCTTAGCACCTCATGAAGGTAAAACTAGCTTTGGAAAGAAGTTTGTTAACCTTTCTTTTGCTCTTGTTCTTTGCAGCAAGACCCTCTCATGTTTGTTGTTTTGGCAAGAAATGTACTATACTCCAAAGAATTACCCTAATAGACTACTATCCCGGGTTAAATGGTTGTCAAAATAAGCAATTATCTTGGCAGCTGTTAGCTACATCACTGTTTGCTTAGCTTTTCTTCCTTGGATTGGGATTGAGAAGATGAGACAGCAAAACAGCTGCCAATCAAACAGGGGGCTGTCAAAATATTTCCAGTCCCATGACGAGAGCAGGGAGAGCCAGTTTTTGCTTCTCAGGGTAAATGTGGAAACAAGACGTGTTATTCCAGCAAATGTGTGTTCCTAACCTGTGTTTGTTTAAATTACATAGCAGAGCACAATTTGGAAGATGAATTTATGGATGTAGATGAAAGACTGATTAACTAATTCATCACTTGCTGATTCTACCTCATAAATCACATCCCCTCTAGTTTCTGTTCTTCCCAAGCTAAACTCTTGGGGAATTTGTAGTCCAGCTTGGGGAGGTTTTTAATGTATATGTGTATGCATATATTATTTTATATTCTACCTCTCTTCCCTGTTGGAATTCCACCCAGGAGACATGCTTAATTTCAGAAGGAACTTGTGCCTTCAGATATTATAATACTGTGGGGGTTAGATGCAGCAGAGAATTGACAGAGAAGGGAATGGTGTTTGGAAGTTTCTACATACTTTGGTAAAGATAACCTGCAATAGAAAATAGGAGCCCATTTCAGCTGAGCAAAGAAACAAGAGAAACCTCTCCATTATTAAAATTCAGCGAGACACAAGTCAAACAATGTAAGTGATCTTCTGCAGCTACCTTTGGTCTTTCAGTGCATCTTCTTTTTACTATTATTGCGTGCAAAATTGTCCAAATAATCACCAAGGAAGTTGTATGTCGACTCAAGCCTTCCTGTTTAAGGGAACGATAAATTATACAGTACTTTTTGGTATATTTATAAGAACCACAACTTTTATACAGTACTTATTTTCTTGATGTTGCATTTAAAAGAAATAGACTAAACCTTGACTGATTGGAATAGTCTGTAATACCAGTATTCAAGTTTGCCATGCTGTATTGTTGTTGCCAAATAAAATAATGTCAATTTGTGTAGAATAGCCATTGAGGGATATAGGAGAAAAGTCCATAGTGCCCCCAAATTAGGAGGAACCTAGTAGCACCTTTTTCAACTAACACATTTTTATTAAAAAGCATGTTTGGGGAGCTGGAGATTACTTCACTGGATGCACCGAATAGCTAAACTGATTAGAATTTAAATTGGGATGAAATGGGGGTGGGGGAGGGAAAGACAGGCCAGTTATGCAGGAACAAATTACACTTGAGACAGATTTACAAGTGTCTTATCCCCTAACAAAGTGCCTTTTTCCCTAACAGTTATAGTGTGTTAAAAATTCACTGTTTGTTGAATTCTTCTGAGATATCCTGAAATGTTGTGTTGTATGTGACTTGAATAGTCTCTTGCTCACTGGTACTGCTAAAGTTTCTTCCCCTCCCCCCATAAAAAATGATTACAGGTAGTCCTTAACTTACAGCAGTTCATTTAGCGACTATACAAAGTTACAATGGCCCTGAAAAAAGTGACTTACTACCATTTTTCACACTTATGACCATTGCCGCATCCCCACGATCATGTGATTTACATTCGGATGCTTGACAACTGACTCATATTCATGACGATTGCAGCATCCTGGACACATGTGATCCCATTTTGCACCCTTCTGACAAGCAAAGCCAACGTGAAAACCAGATTCGCTTAACAACCATGTTAAAAATTTAAGAACTGCAGTTATTCACTTAACAAATGTGACAAGAAAACTCATAAAATGGAACAAACTCACTTAACAAATTTCTCACTTAACAACATACATTTTGGGCTCAATTGTGGTTATAAGTTGAGGGCTACCTGTACTAGCTTTGTGCTAATGAATTTTCTTCCTCCTCTTTTCAACCCAGGAAGGAAAAGGAAAAAACAGATCCCTTGTTTTCTTTTTTTGATACTTCACTGATGATTTCCCAAATCTAGATAGACAAACTCCAAAATTACAATTTTGTTTTCTTTTGAGTTGCTAAATTCCTCAGTGACAGGGTTAAAAAATCCGGAATTAGAGGGGTAACAAGAATTCCTGCCCAGCAGTGGGAACATTAACCCATATAGGTTTCTCTTCCTCCCCTTCTTTCTTCAACACAAACCACACCAGCTTCCATCACATCCAGGTCAGCAGTTGATGGCAGATACCAGTATATTTATACATTAATTGGTCCATGATTCAAATCTTCCCTCTGAACCTAATTTGCAAATTCTTCTGAAGTTTTGCATTTACTGGTTCTCTTCAATGCCACTTGAAGAGCAGTTTCCATTTCTGTGTTTAGATCATGCCCCATCTCCCCCCACCCAGCCTTTTTAGGCAGACTCTTATAAATATCAAGATTATAATTCATTTTCTTCACTGAATTTTGCTGCAGTATTGTTCTTAATGCTCACCTAATGCTTAGAGATTCTAATTCTGTTTAGTAACATTCTCTTGTTTATGTGTAATTCCAGTTTCATTGATGAATTTATTTGGGTTCTTCTGTAATTAAAATGAAACCAAACAAACCCTACTACTTTCAGAGCCGTGACTGTGGCCTTTTGGGTGGCAAATTTTTACTATGTATCCATGGTTCAATTTCACAAGATCCTGCATATGTAGTTGTGCAAGATAGAGGGATAGATCTGGAAGCGGGGAGGATAGGTAGGTTGGTGGATAGAGATAGATAGGGAGGTAGACAGGCAGGCAGGCAGGCAGGCACATAGGCAGTTCTAAGGCAGAGAGAGATAGATGGGTAGTGCTTGTTTAGTGGCTATAGTTGGGATTGGCAACTCGGTTACTAAGCAAAACAGCCATTAAGTGAAACTGCAACTGTGCTTATGATCTTCAGGTTTTTCTTTTCTTTACAAACCTGCAGAACTTGTAAATGCACGGATTGAACGTAAGATTACTTTTTCATCACCTTCATAACTGTAAATGGTCTTTAAATGAGGCAGTTGCTAAATGAGGATTACTTGTATATACATATATAATATACAAGCAACATATTTCATAATAATGGTTAAGATTTAGGGTTAAGTATTTTTCCTTCTTTTTAATTCGCTCCTGCAAATGTGTGCCTAGCCCCTGCATTTGTGTTAGAGCAGGGGTGGTAGGGAACTGCATTGTTCCCTTAATCCGAATCTTGCTCCAAAATATTCATGGCTAAGACAGGGCTGTGGAGAAAGATTGTATTTTTCTTAGCAGCTACTTTCACTTCCTTGGGATAGTCCACCTCTCACATATAAAGGCTGTGGATTATGGTTTCGGAATGCAGCTAATCAGATCATCTTTAAACCAATTAACCCATTAAACCCATTTTATCTACAGGCACAGATAAAATAAGAATTCTCATTAGCTAGTTTTGTGGATGAAATAGGTCAGCATTTCCAGAAGGCTGCCTCTGTCTTATCTGGGGACTACAGGGTATAATTATTGAAATATAAAATGAATTTGCATTCATTTTGAGATATTTCTGTTACTATAATAGCTGGGAATTTCATTGCTATTATTTATGGTAATTAATCTATTGTAGTTCTCTACTCTTCTGAACCAACTTTCAAGAGAGAGGAATGGCAAGCTAATTTAGCTTTATTTTGAAATAAAGCTAAAAAAAACCCCACATTATAGTTGTCTGGAAGACATCAAGAGCACACAATTTCTGCAAGCAACCAAATTTTCTGCCAGTCTTTGCTACTGGCAAAAGAATTTTGGGAGACCAGGGGTTAATTCCAGCCCTGGAACTTCAGTGTAGAGGTTATCCCCTATGGCTTGTATAAATATTTGCCACTGGGTGTGATCTCTATATTATCCCGGCTCTGATCATCTGATGGGGCCTTTGCTTATATAAACACCACCGCCCAGAGTTGATGCTGGGATTCTGAGTAGTTTGCATTAATAGTATAATGGTTTTTATCCAATAATGGTTATTTACATGACACTCCAGGTGATTTTTATCCAGGAGGAATAAACTGTATTTAGCAAAAGATTCATAGGTGGAACAGGAGATACATTTTCTTATTTTTCTGCCAATGTTTATTTTTTTCTCCTCCTCCAAGTGCTTTGTTGTTATTTCAGCAGTTCCTAAGGGGCATCAGATTATTCATTTGAAGAGGCTGAAACACTGAGAACTGAACATGGTTCACCCCTCTTTTAACTTTCAAAGGGCCCAGAGTGCTCTTTAGCATGAACATCATCGAGAGTAGATGAAGAGGACATGAGGATTGAGAGGCAGGGGGTCGCAGGGGCAAGGGCCAGTAAAATAGCAAATAATAAGTGACAGGAAGACGGAAACCATCTGTTTAGTTCCTCCTAAAAATGTGGTGTGGAGAGAAGAGGGAGCTATTACCACTCAGGGAGACCTGTGTATGACACGCATAAGGGGAAGTAAAAGTGTGGAGACAACATGCATTAATCTGGGTTCCATGACCCCAGTAGGGACATTCTCTTACGTTCTGGTGAGAGAGAAGTTCCCTCAGGATGACTAAACCTCTGTTCCTGGTGATTGACTCAGATTGGATCCTGCAACCTACCCTCATTTCTCTGCGAAGGATTTAAGGGAGAGAGAGAGAGATCTTTAGCCAAATCTCCCTTTCCTTCCACACCTCAATCTTAGCATTCTGTGGGGAAGGTTCAAATAATAATGCTTATTTTTACTCTTAACGAACTTGTATACAGACTGTGTGCATTTTCAGTATTATGGGAGCAGCAATACAATTTCAAACTTTCCAATCATAGTTATGTGGTCTTATGGTCAGCTAGGTCATGGAGGTCAACGGAAGGGAGGAGAAAAAAGGCTATCCTGCAGGTCCCTTTGCATAGCCAAAGAGTGTACAGAAAGGAAATTGAGTCAGTAAACTAGTTCAGTTTTGTTGATATTTGTCCTCAAAACTCATTTGCCAGGAAATTCTGTTGTTCCCTTCTCTGTTTATGCACGGATCTTCGGCATAACTCCACCATCTATGATGAACTTGTAAACTTGGAAATAATAGCATTTGGGCTGTCATGTGAGAAGCAGATTAAACAGAGCTTAGACATTGGATTTGGTTTAGTTGCCTCTTTAGGGGATAAATGTCTGAAAGCACATGATGTTTGTTACTGTGCTACATTTTTTTCTCTTAGTTGGCTAAAACTCTGACATGCTTCATTCCTATGCATGATTTTCTAGTATGCTTGATGTAATGTTATCTTCTTTGTTGCCTTTTTTTTTTACATTACTTTCCCATTTCTCCCTTTGCAGGGACCATCCGCCCAGTGCGGCGCAGCTATTATGACCCCTCCTCAGCCCCAGGCAAGGGTGTGGTATGGGAATGGGAGAATGACAATGGCACCTGGACCCCCTATGACATGGAGGTGGGCATTACCATCCAACACGCCTATGAGAAGCAGCACCCCTGGATTGATCTCACTTCCATTGGCTTCTGCTACATCATTGACTTCAGCACCATGGGGCAGATCAACCGCCAGACCCAACGCAAGCGCCGGGTCCGTCGCCGCCTTGACATGGTCTACCCGCTGGTCACAGGCACCTTGCCCAAATCTCAGTCGTGGCCAGCAAGTCCTGGTGCAGCCAATGTGCCTCCTGCTCCTGCTTGCACTTGTCCACAATGCCTTCTTGTCATGAGCATAAAGGCAACAGTGGCAGCTGGGAGCAATGGAGGAACTGGAGCTGCAGCTAGCCAGCAGCCTCAACCTCCACTGCCACGTAAAGCTGTCTCTCTTTCTGGCAGCGCCAGAATCCCCACGCCGGCATCGGTTCACAAGCCACAAGATGGAACAGCCACCATGCGTAGCTCTCTGAAGACCCTCGCGTCCCAAGTGAGCCGAAGGCAGGCAGTTAGCACACCTGCCCTCACCACGAGCCATTCCCCTGCCAGTCCTCCTAACGCCAACGGCAAAGTGACACGCACCAGCCTTAATACATTGAACCGAACCAATCTGCAGCGCCTGGCCATCGCACAGTCCCGTGTGCTCATTGCCTCAGGGTAAGCACTTGTTTTTGTTGTTACTTAGGCCTTCAAGACAGTGTTAATTCCTGGCAACAGCCTAGACTAGTCCCTTAGCAGTTTTCTTAGCAAGACTTTTGCAAGTGGTTTGCCATTGTCTGCTTCCTAGGGCTGAGAAAGAACGACTAGCCCAAGATCACTCAGTTAGCTTTGTGCTTAAGGCACGATTAGAACTCGCAGTCTCATGTTCCAACTGCTGTCTTAACCATTGCACCAAACTGCCTTTAAGTACTCATTTACCACTCCTAATACTACATGTTATTGGCATCCCTCTTCCTACTCATATGGAGGCATGCAGTGTGTGCCCAGTATTGTTTTTCCATTATCCACATTTAGACCATGGGAAGTTCACCTCTGTTCCTGGAATATTGCGGATGGGCCTTTCCCAATTGATTTAATAGATTAGGTGACTATAGAAGTATGCAGGTAATATGTAATGCAAAAAATTTGGAGAGAGTGTTGAGGGAGGGAATGCAGACAGATTCTGAGTCAAGTTAAATATCTGAACATAGGAAACATGCTGTGTAGATTATAAAGTGTGGTTCAGTTTTGTCAAGGTTTATGAGGGCTCAAGGAGGGATTCTGCTTGAAGACAACGTTGCAGAATTTTGAAAAGTGATATGTCAGGTACTTTGGGAATAGAAACAAAAGTGGCTTCTGATATTTGCTTACTGAGGAAACTCTAGCTATATGTTGTGAGACAGAACTTACCAGAAAAGTAGGATATACTGGGAAACTCTGAAGAAGCAACAAATTCTTGACGGTTAAACAGAAGTAAGCCGTTTGTAAATATATCTCAGCCCAAATACCATCAGGATAGATAATTCCTAAGGAAAAGCTGGGATTGACATTGACTGATGCTACCCCATCAGTCCCCCTTCCTCTGTTCATCAAATCCCACAGTCCCTTTGAACCATAAAATGGAGAAGCCTTAAAGCCCCTTTTGAATGTTAATGAGGAAGTGAAACATTCTTCTTCTCTACCCTTCAGCTCTGGAGTGGGCTCCTATCAAAAGGCCCATACAAATTGTTTTTCAGGCTGCTGCCCAATCTGGAAGGTACCCCAACCTCAGCATCCCCCTCCTGCTAGGCCTCCCTTGACCAAAACACTCTTTCTTGGACATCTAATTAGCGTGTTCCTTCTCTTTTGTATGATTTTGCCATCGGCCGTCTGTTGCTGGTTGCTCCCCCCTCTGCCCATGACCCTTCTCAAAGACTTTCCCATGAAAGAGAGGAAGGGAGGAAGGGGCCAAGGCGATGCTTCCCCAGAACAAAAGGCCCTGTGAATAACTGGGAGACACAACCAAGGTTTCTAAAAGAGCTGAATGAGGAGAAGGCAGGCGAATGGGGAGGGCGGGACATGCCTCTCTCTTCAGATTAGAGGATTCTCTGTCTCCAGCGAGCTCCTTAATCTGTAACTACAGCAACTATTGTCCAGTTTAAAAGGTGCCCCACTTTGTCTATATCTCAGCCTTTTCTGTCTCATATATCTCCCATCTATGCTATTCCAGAGGCCTTGATAATTGCTGCACTTCTGTCTCGGGAGTAAATTCAAGATTGTTCACTTTTGAAAGCAGGAACTTGTGTCTGGAATGAGATACTTTCTTGTGTTCCAAAGCTGATGCCACATTTTGTCAGAGAAACCTTGGAGCAACCCAGTGTCATCATGCAGGCTTCTATGGATTGGGTTGGCATCTGCTGGTCTTGTAAAGCTGGCAGACTTAAGTCCAGATTATTGATGCACATAGCTTCTAATTAAATTGAGGATGTTCCATGAGAGTAAAGCTTGATTTTGCAGGAACCTTTATGTGGTGCAATGAGCAAACCGGCTCCCCAAAGGTTGTGGACACATTCTAAGTATGTTTTTCCCCAAAACTGATTGACCAAATTGTAGAAGTTTGTAGAAATTTATCTGCCTGACACAAAGACGAAGAAAGCTTTCCTAAAGGTTTTGTAGATCTATGACAAGGGTCTTCAAACTTGGCAAGTTTAAGACTTGTGAACTTCAACTCCCAGAATTCCAGAGCTAATATGACTGGAGGAGGAATTCTGGGAGTTGAAATCCACAAGTCTTAAAGCTGTCAAGTTTGAAGACTCCTGATCTATGATATTACAGGTAGTCCTCGACTTATGACCACAGTTGAGCCTAAAATTTCTGTTGTTAAGTAAGGCACTTGTTAAGTGAGTGTCGTCCCATTTTACGACCTTTCTTGCCACAGTTGTTAAGTGAATCACTGCAGTTGATAAGTTAGTAACATGGATGTTAAGTGAATCCGGCTTCACCATTGACTTTGCTTGTCAGAAGGTCACAAAAGGGGATCCCATAACCCTGGGACACAGCAGCGGTCATAAATATGAACCAGTTGCCAAGCATCTGAATTTTGATCAGATGAACATGGAGCTGCTACAAAGGTTGTGTGAAAAATGGTCGTAAGTCACATTTTTCAGTTCACTTTGAACAGTGACTGTTGTAAACCGAGGACTACCTGTATTTTTCATAATGTCTGATTTTATGCTACAGAATTTTTTCCACCTTGAGTGGACAAGGAATCTTGTTCATGTCTTTCTCCAAAAAAAACCCAAACTACTTTTTAAAACCATTCTGTACATATTTCCTTATGTATCAGTTTCTCATGTTGACATGGTTATCTGCTACTCTTCACATTCTCAAAGCATATTCAAGATTAAGTAAAAGTTTAGTGGTTCAGCTCAATCATTTTGAGTCCAATATTCACTGACCAACAATTTTGATTCGGGAAACTCACAAGGAGTGAATAGGAGAGCAACAGCTTTCCTTTCCCTCTCTAGAAGCCAAGATTTGATGTATGCTGTCTGTGGTTCAGATTGCCATCGCAGTGAATTGCAGTTGGGAGCTCTGTCTTTCATGCGTTTGCCTAGTTCCCCTTCAAAACCATCAGAGTTGGTGGCCATGCCAATGCCTGATGACAGCCAATTCCACTGTTCACAGATTCGGTCAATGCCAGTCTGCCAATCTGATTATCAGTGCATGGGCAGAATTTGGGCATTGGAGAGTTGCACCAGAGTAGTGAATAAGTCTATGAAATGCATGAAAAAGCTCTTCATGGGCAAATTAGTATAAATTTCTGGGTGGGCACCTGGATGTCTTTAGTAACATAATACCATCCTAACTTCAGGCAGAAGTTATAGCTCTTAGAGAAATTTAGCTCTGAGATTAAGAATAGGAGGAAGAAAATATCCAGAAAATATTTTATATTAAAAAAATGTTTCCTATTGTTCCCATGGTCTGACAGTCCCTAAAACTCATCCTATAATTCGTTTAGGCAGGCTGATGATGATGACTGGAAAAAGGTGATCACTACACATATAGCCATCTTTAAGGAGTAACGTGCCAATCACTGATCTTCCTATTGCCTATTAACAGGTGATTGACTTGTTACTTACTGTTCTTTCAAGATCCATTTGCTTGCTTGCCTTTGTCAGACTGGGTCTTCTAGCTCAACTAGGCCCTAGACAGAAAGTGCCTTAGGCTGCTAGCAACCAAAGGCAGAGGTGTAACCTGCTAGTCTAGATTGTCTAGGCCTAGTACCTTTTAGGATATTAAAGAAAACATCCAGGGATCGATGAATAGGTGGAAACTTCTCTCCATCCTCTGTGTAACATGTATAGAAGTTACAATGGATTCCTCTTTGTTCTCATAGTATTCCATTTCCACCTCCATCCTTCATAGAATCCAAGGTTTGACACCTGTTCACAGTCTCTTTCCATGTATGCTTAATTCTCAGAGGCTCCAGCTTTTAAAGAGATGCAGATTCATTTTCCAGCCATCTCTAACAATCTGTATTTTATTCTCTCATAGGGTCCCTACAGTTCCTGTTAAAAACCTCAATGGCTCAAGCCCAGTCAATCCTGCCCTAGCAGGTAAGGGGACCAAAAATCCTATGGAACCAGAGCTACCATTACTAGCTCTTGATTAATGGGATCCTTAAGTGGGAAGATATTTTGAAACCCTGACTTCTGCAGGGTTTTCCCAAGATGCACTGATGGAAGTGGGGAAGGGAGCAATTCTTTCTATTCCTTCAAAGAAGTGGAAGAGGGATATGGAGCAGGTGCATGAATGAAGATACAAGTTGTGGTGAGGAACAAAAAAAGGAAGGTGATGATGATGTTCTATAAGATGGGATGTTCAATGCCCATTTTGTTCGGGGATAGATAAGAGACATACAGCGCAACACATCTACAGGGTAGAAGTTTTGGGAAAACTAGTGTACACCTGTCATAGGGAGGGAGTGCAACTTTAAAATAGAAAAAAATACTCATTTTAACTATGTGCCTAAGCTCAAACATATTATTGTGAATGTTAATAAATACTGATAATGGTTATGCATGTTTTAGAAGTTTGGAGTTTAAAAACCTTGAAGTCAATGCCTTCCAAATAACTTGGCTTCCCATACCCTGAGGCCAGCATGGCATTTTAGTCAGACATTTGAAGAGGATATCACATTGTAATGAGATGGTTTAATTTTCTGGTTTACTTTAAAGCTTTATAAAAATTGGACCTGGCAAAGAGCCACCCTGCTATAAATGGGTAAAATAGTCTCACGGATGAAACAAGATTCTAGCCCATAAATGTAAGACAGAAATAAAGCAAAGAAAGAGGTTGTTTACAAATGCTTGGACCCGCTTTCTCCTGCCAGGAATCACAGGGATACTTATGAGTGCCGCAGGGCTCCCTGTCTGCCTGACTCGACCTCCAAAGCTGGTTCTGCACCCTCCTCCAGTCAGCAAGAGTGACATTAAATCCATCCCCGGCATCTCCAATACCTGCCGTAAGACTACCAAAAAGCAGACCAAGAAAGGTAAGAGTGCTAGCTTCTCACTTTCTTCCTCTTGCCTCACCTCATGAGAATGGCATAATTGGAGGGGGCGGGTGTCCAAAATATACAAATCCATCAAGAGAAAGAATTGTGCACTGTAACTTATTCAGACACCATACCAAACCAGATTTTGTGCTGACTGAAGTTAGAAACTGAAAGATACAGTAGTTTGAGGCGCCAGCTGTACCTTGGGAAAAAAACAACAAACAAACAAACAAAAACAGGTTAAGCTTGCTGGGTAAACACCTGCATCTTCCTTTTCTGCCTGAGTGTGTCCCTGGCTGCTTGTGGCTTTTGGCAGAGGGAGATCAGGTGTTCTGATTCTCTATTGTTTTTGGCTGGCAACTTCTGGAGGGTGACAGTAAATATTCCAGTCTTTGCAGGCTTCAGTCTATGGACCTTTCTTCCTTCTCTCCTCTCCTGGTTTCTTGTAACTTATCATCCCGGCATTGTTTCAACGCGTTTTGTTCTCCTGCGCTGCCCCCCTCCCGGCTTCCCTTTTGCGATCCCATCCACATGCGTTTCTGTTTCCGATGATGGTTGGACAGTGGCAGATATCCAACCAGTGTTCTTCCAAAACGCTGTTCTGCATTACCTAACACAGCAGATGATTTGCACACCTCCGCCACTGCCTCATGCTTTCCCAGACAGCCGTAGTGAGCATGATGTATTGCACACTCTCTCTGGTATGCGGCTTTTCCTTTTTAAATTGACCTTTCTCCAAGGTGCATCACATCTGCTTGACAAATAGTAAGCCTTACTTCCAGGTGACAATGGAGTAGAAGAAGTGTTAGAAGCCTGTTGTCCCTTGTGTGTCTGTAAAGAACACAGAATCACTGTCCTTAGAGTGAGCGCATGAGTTTGCAGATACACTCACCATGCTCCTTTTATGATAACGAGCTAACGCTTAAATTGTGCACTGTAATCTGCTGTCAGTTCCTGAGTGAGCGCCTTCCTTATCCACCCTGAGCACCTTCTTCAGGATCTGTCCCCAGCTTGGCCCTTCAGATCTTCCAGTACTGTACCTATCACTGCTGTAATTAATTCTCATCACCTTGCTGCTGGTCATTCTGTTCTTTGCTTTCCTTGCACCTTTCTCAAAGGGAGCACATACAGAATACGGTTGTCTCATCAAGTATCTAGAGAATTGCATACATCAGGGATAAGGGTCATTAGAAGTGGGTAATGTGTAGTATAAGTTCCATCTTTGATCACATATCACATTGATAGCAAAATAATGAAGCCAGTGGTACAGTGTCTCACCTTTAGAGGGGTAATATTGTACAGTAGTACCATCTTTTAATACTGTAAAGCTAGGGTGGGGCAACCTTTCAGTAGCTGGTGTTCATATAATACTTTGTAGGAGAAGAGCTTAGGATGGGGGAAGCGGTAGACTGATATAAAGCAAGTGGAGAGGTGTGGCACATATAGTTGAAACCACATTTTTCTGGTTCTTTTCCCAGATTTTGGGGTTTTTCTTTTGTTTTTAACTGCTAAGACTATTTTTGGCTTCTGCTTCACTCCATGAACATTATTTTTGCCTCAAATAGCAGACCAGTTTTCAGCTGCTGTGGTTGGAGAGTGCTTTGAAGGCCACAGAGGTTTGAGGCAACTCTTGAAACTTTTAAGTTGCTCACTCCTGCAATAACCTCGGTTGGGTTAAAATTCTTCACAGATGCTAGAGAAGAATGTAAAAAGTGAGAAATTGTGCCCTGGCTAATTAAGTGATGCAGTTCCACCTGTGGGTTGCCCCTCATAGCCAGGGGGTGAAATCAAAAAGTGAGCAAAAATATAACCATGGAAAGCATCAGATGTCCCTGTTCTACAAGATTCCATTGTCTGTGCTCTGCTCCAAGATATTTCCTGTTCTTAAGACAGGATAAGGTTTAATTTTTTTGTCAGATTAATCTGTTGTAGTCTTTGTTTATCTATTGAAGACAAAGGCATATTTTCCTCGGGGCACTGAGTTAGAGATTCTTCTATAAGCTTTGCTATCTCCTCAGTACAGAGTTCAATCTCTTATCCATGCAGCTGCACACAAAGGCTATGGGTATTATGTACTCCTTCATACTCCTGAAAACAGTAGGGAGGCTAGAGGACAAGGGCCATCACCATGTAAAGGAGTCAGGATTGAAACTGCTTAGCCTGACTTTGGTTTGCAGTCACCTTTCATCTGGAGGCACATTCAAGAATATTGCAACATCAGAAGGAGAGACAAACTGGCTCTCGCATACATGGGAGGGGTGTAATTTTTGACTCAGTGTGGAGTCTGAGCAAGTTAGGTGTGATGATTTTAACCTCCATTCTTCATGTTGTTGTTTCTTAATTTTTTAGACATGTAGACAAGATTGTTAGCCTATTTAAGATTAAAACAAGCACATTCTTTCTGAACCCTGCCACAATGGCAGTTCATAGCAAAAAGCAGAGCTGTAGGTAGGTTAGAATATTGGGAAGGTTGGTTAAGAAGCCCACAGCAAAAGTTTTATCACTATTTTTATTTTCTTTCTACTTAGCCTGCCTCTATGTATCATGCAGGCTTACATAGGGACGCAGCTTCAGTTAACATTCATCAGTGAGGACATTGCATAGTATAGAAGGGTGGAGGCTCACAAGGTTAGGATGCTGGGCTGACAAACAGCAGGTTCGTGTTCAAGACCCTTTGCAGCATGGGATGAGCTCCCATCACATGCTCCAGCTCCTGCCAACCCAGGAGTTCGAAAGTGGGTGACCGCAAGTAGATAAATGGGTGCTACTTCAGCGAACAACTTCATGGGACACGAAAGGAGCCTCCAAATGGGTATAGTGCACCAAAGTGCTTTTGACATGGAAGAACAAGAAGAAGATTGCCTCGTATCATAGTTAGAATAAGGTGGTGTGGAACATACTTCAAGCCCTAGCTTCTGATTCTGGTTTGCCACTCAGAAATACTAGTTGATTGAATGTCTGGGCAGACTGTGGTTTAGTTTCACAAACTAACTGACTTAGTAACATCTGAATTGATCCAGTACAGGTAGTCTTCAACTTACAATCATTCATTTAGTGACCGTTTGGAGTGACAACGGCACGACTTGCAGTATCCATGTGATCACGTGATCAAAATTTAGTCACTTGGGAACTGGCTCATATTTACAATTGCTGGAGTGTCCCAGGGTCATGTTTTTGCCACTTTCTGGCAAGCAAAGTCAGTGGGGAAGCCAGAACTGCTTAATGACCATGTTATTAACTTAACTGCAGTGAGTCAGTTAACAACTGAACAGTGGCAAGAAAGGTTGTAAAATGGGTCAAAACTCACTCTCTCTCTTTCTCTCTCGCTTTTTTTTGTAATTCTCTTAAAGCTTGTAACAAAGCAATAGGAAGCTTTGTTCCCTTCCTCCCTGCTTTCCATTTCCTGCCCTGTCTTCCATTTTCTTGATAGCTATCAGGAAAGAGATAATTCAGTTTGCTTCTCTTGTTTTGATGTCTAGGTAAAACTACAGAGGAAGTTTTGAAAAAATACTTGCAGAAGGTACGCCATCCTCCAGATGAGGTAAGTCTCGTTCTCTCTATGTAGGGCATCTATTTCTGCAAGTGTAGTGAAGCCAAATGTAGTTAAATATTCGTTAATGCAGAGCGATATGCTTAGTATGCAGATTTCAGGGCAAAAATTAAACTGTAGCTATTAGTGATGCAGTATGCTGATTGACTATATATTGCTATGTAACTTATCTCTTCAGTGGATGTTTCCGCAGAATACCAAAGTGGCTAAATTTATATTGCACTAAGCTTAAGTGCAATGAATTTGGTCTTTGTTTAGTATGTGATGTGAACCCACCATTAACTGTAATCACACACAACACTGCCGTTAAGTTTGGTTAACAAAGTATAACACCGCCCTCCCCTCCCGTTTTGCCCTTGGTTTACAGTGAAGATACAGGGAGGGCCAAAGTGTCTTAAGGAATTTTGCTGAGACCAAGAGGAGTAGAACCACTGCAGATCAGGCAGATAATACTGACTTAGATGGTCAATTCAATATCCTCACTTCCACATGTAGCTTCCTCTCATTTTAATGTTGGGGATGGCAGTAGCAGATGAACTTATTTTAGATGCATCTATTTCCAAGGAGATCAGTAAGATAGCAACAAGTCATACCTGTGTAACTTAATCTTTCTTTACAGACCAAAGATTCTGAGGCTTTCTCACCTAACAATTTCCTGCTTCTCTTTAGGACTGTACCATCTGCATGGAACGCCTCTCGGCTCCCTCAGGCTACAAAGGACCTCAGCCAGTTGTCAGGCCAGAATTGGTGGGCAAGCTGTCCAAATGTGGTCACATGTATCACCTCCACTGCCTTGTGGCCATGTATAACAATGGAAATAAGGTGTGTTCCTGGGATAGGAAGGCAGAGTTATGGTGATTTGCTGTTCTTTGGGGAAAGACTGGGTAAATCGCGAACCTTATTCAAGGCTGAATAGCTAGCAGTCTTCATATTTAAAAAAATTAAGGCCTCTGGGGGAATATTGTGACTTCATGCCAATTGTGGGTTTTGTTCTGCATTTAAAGTGGAGAAAGTCACACGGGAGAAGTTGGAGCTTTAACAAATCCAATTTGTTATATTCATAAGCTGTAGGAGAAATACATACCATAGTTTATTTGGCTTCCTCTAGGAAATGTTGCACATGCTGTAGGAAAAGTCTTTGTGCTGCTCATCTTTAATTGTATTGTTGATTCTTACTGTATTTTAATCCTGGAAAACAGCAGAGGTGTAATAAGAATTGGTTCTCTGAATTGGGATCCCACAAGTGGCAGTGTTTGCCCGTGCTTAGCAATCCCATGGATGATTTCTAATGATCATCATCTAATAAATAGTATTTTGATTTCCCCGGTTATTGAGTTATGATTCTGTGATGGTACATCAGTCTAAAAATCTCATTATTAATGCATTGCTTGAGAGAACAAGATTCTCAGTCTCTGGTTATATGGCAGTGTTTAGGCAGGATGTCTCTTAGCAGTTGTAGACTGCCTGATTTAACTTATAGCCATTTGGAGAAAAAGCCTCCATTTTAACTGCATTCTCTCATGGAAAAAAGTGATCCATGGAAAGATGAACCAAAACAGTAGAAATTGGTTTTTTAAAAAAATTAAAATATTCTAAAACATTGATCACTGTGCTACCAGCCAACAAGACCAAGACACCAAATACAGATTTGCAAAGGATTGTATAGAAAAATATACATGATCGGACAGAAATAATTACTTACATTTGTCTAGAGAGGACCCATCCCCAAACTCTATATTAACAATAAAATAATCACATAAATCTAGATTTTAAGGCTGGTGCCTTAGTTTGGCTTTCACCCTTGATCTACGTTCCTTCTCTATAATAAAGTACCAAAAGATTGTTCCATTTACAAGGCCTGGCATTTTTATGCCTGTTATCTGGCTTTTGCTTGCTTCCTCAGGGGTCATACTCATTAAACTACATTGCCAAATCTTTCTTGGTTTTTTAATATAATTACATTTCTAATGCTTATGCAGGAAAAGGATTTTAAACAGACAAAAATCAACTCTTAAATAAGAAAATAAAACAAACCCTACCTTAACAGATGTGCTTTCAATCAGACCACAATTTTCAAGCACGTGTACATGGGGGAGGCTGGATCACACATCACACTAAACTTACTTTGTTTTGGCTGTAGTTTAATGCATTCTGCAAAACATAGACTTGGGCTTATTTTATTCTTGATTAAAAAATTAAAATTAAAATTGCATTTTATTTTTTATTAATATATATGTGTGTGTGTGTACAGATATATAGATATGTGTGTGGGTGTGTGTCTATAGATGAGAGATAGAGATATGTATATGTGCATATATAGGTGTGTGTGTAAATAGAGAGATAGAGATCATATATATATGTATGTGCATGTATGTATGTGTGTGTGAGAGTATTTTTGAGAGCAGGCATGAGAATTTCATTTTTTAATGTGCTCTAGTGTGTTCGCACTAAAAAGTGTCAATAAAGGTTATCTTATTTTAAGAGGAACAAACTGGAAAAAGAATCCAATTATGGCTTTTGCTTGTTTGCTGCTGAGATCTACTGTAGTGAGTCTAGTTAATAATTTACTCAAATCAAAGGCAAATTCTGATAATTTAATAGAAGAGTCTGGTTTTTCCTGACTCAGAATTAAATGGAAACTGCAGAATTCATCAGCTCCCATTTGGGGGTCCATGAACAGAAAGACTCCCATCTCCGAGTCTCCGTTTAATAGTATTTTCAAGACTTTAGCAGCTTCCCTACTGTTCCCTGGGCTAAGAAAGAGGCTTTCTCTTGTCAGCTGAGTTCAAAACATTGCTGGACCTGGGATGGTGGGTTTAATTATTGAAGGAACATATTTCCTATCTTTTTAAAAATTCAGTTCTCATACTGCTTATTAAAATAAGGAGTAATAACATTCTCATATTACTTTTTAAAAGATAACTTGGCTCTGTGCTTAAAATTGCAAAATATGGTTGGAAGAATTTAACACATGTAGTTTGAATAAAATGCCTGGAGGGGCTAAATGTGGAAATAGAGATAGGAGAGACCTTGTCTTCAATCTTCCTTAATCTACTTCTAGGTGGTTGTTTTCTTTTCTTTTTTTAATTTGAGGATGTATGAAGTTATGAAGCATTCTGGACAGTGAAATCTTATCTTTCTATTACTCCTTTACCCCTTGTTATTTTACAGTGTTGGTAGTATAATTACTTAATGTCATTTTGATGGGGGGAGGTTATTCTATGCTGGTGGTGTTATTATTTATGTTCTTTGCTTTTAGGATGGGAGCTTGCAGTGTCCGACCTGCAAAACCATCTATGGGGTGAAGACTGGCACCCAGCCTCCTGGAAAAATGGAATATCACCTCATCCCCCATTCACTGCCAGGACACCTTGACTGTAAAACTATCCGAATAATCTACAACATTCCACCAGGAATACAGGTGAGATTTTTAGGCAGGGGTCGTAAGAGGATTGCAGTTGCAACTAAGACCATAGTGGGCAATGTGGTATTTAGATTTTAACTGTTTTTTTTTATCCTGCTCCTGTAAACCTTGTGTAAAAAGTGGAGCCTCTTTCAGACTATTCCTGGTGACTTCATGGTCATATCTTTCAGTTTTCTGGGAAACAATATATAGCCACCAGCTTCTTTCAAGATCATTTTGGCTTCCCATGTTAACCAAAGCATTGCTTAGAAGTCTCCAGTCCATGTAGCCCAAGCCAACTTAGTTCTCAGCCCTTATAGTCTCTTCCCCGTTTGGGGAAGAGAGGCGGGATATAAATCAAATAAATAAATAAATAAAATGAGGTAATGCCATCTGCTGATGCTGAATTTTCTTTAGACACATCAAAAAGAGATTTTAGTTAATTTGTATGATAGTTGTCTCCGTTGGATGTGCACTGCCTTTTACCTAGAAAAAAATAATTATTTCTTGTTCTTTCTAGGGACCAGAGCATCCAAGTCCTGGGAAGAGTTTCACTGCCCGGGGTTTCCCTCGACACTGCTACCTCCCAGACAGTGAAAGAGGCAGAAAGGTAGGAGACATCTTAATACTATAATAAATATAAAAATGTGTCTGTGGAACAGCTCTAGTTACCAAAACTCTAGTTACTACCAACTCTTCTTACATTCATCCATTCCCTCCAACAGGTGCTGAAACTGCTGTTGGTGGCCTGGGATCGGAGGCTGATTTTTGCCATAGGCACTTCAAGCACCACTGGGGAATCGGATACAGTCATCTGGAATGAGATTCACCACAAGACGGAATTTGGGTCCAATCTCACGGGCCATGGCTACCCCGATCCCAACTACCTAGACAATGTACTTACTGAGCTGACAGCTCAGGGAATTACAGAGGAGAGTGTGATGCAAGAGAAGGACTGAAAGTGTAAGAGGAAAGGGGAAGGACTTTGTCCAAGGGAGGAGTGACAAGTATAGCAGCGTGTGCATGGATCAAACTCCTCCCTCTTCCATTGTGCCTGCTCTGTCCTCTCATCCTCTTACCGTAGGCCTCTTAAAAGGCTCAGCTGTGCCATGCAGCAGTGGGTTTGCTTAAATGAGGAACTCCCAGCCCGTTCTCATATGTGGCCCACAGCACCTGACGTATAAAAAACAAACAAACCTGGGAAGGTTTGTGTGTTCCGCTTCAGCATGAGGAGTGTCCAGTTGAGGCCTGAGGTTATATTAACCTCAGTACTCATAGCTACTTTAGCTTTATATCTCAAAAACTGGGCTTGGGCCCTCTCTGGGATGCAGTTGCATCTTCTGCCCATGAACAATAAGGGATGGCTGTGGGCAACATGCAGCTTGGAATGGTAGAATCATGTGCAAGTCAAAAAATATGGCTTTGTTTCAGAGGTACAGAAGATTGAAACTAGCCCTCTTGGGTCCCCCCCCCACTTTCTTTCTTACCCAGCTAGGTGCCTGGTTCCATGTTGTCACGTCCCTGCTGCTTTTGTGTCATGGGCTCAGTGTGAGTCATGATATACGCTGTCTGCCAGTCTGGTACTTCACTCCCTGCCAGTTTCCTTTGTTGAGAGGCTGCATCTATAGTTCCTACCCAAGGTAGTTGAGCAGGAGGTCTGCTTATTGCTCCTTAGTGAAGTAGATTGGAAATTTGTTCTCTTGAATGCATTCCAAACTGGGTCAATGCATGCCAAATCTCTGCGGCCCACTTCAGAGTGGATGAGAGCAGAATGAATTAATTGCAGCTAGTATTTGAACTGAATGTGAAATAGGGGCAATAAATTTCTTGGGTCATGTCTGTCTCCAAACCAAGACCTGTTTTTGCTCTTGTAGCTGGCTGTGCTGGATCAAGCTGGGCTTCGGTTGAAGTGCCAACTAGCCCTCTGGGTCAGATCGCATCAACTGACTTCCCAGATCAATGCTGAGCTGTGTGTCCCAGTTTTGTTTTGTTTTTTTGGTTTTTTTTGTGAATTGCATCATTGGGGAGGTTGTTCTACGTCTGATCTGTTTCTGTTGGGGGTTAAAATCAACAGAGATCAGGGGGGCGGTGAGGGAAAGACACTTCCTGTCTTTGTCCCTACAGTTCATGGTGGGTTCTTTGAACTTTCTGTATGGGGGAGTCCCCGGATATCGATTTGAATTTATTTACCTCATGTTTGGGGGATTTGTCACATATATTGTGTGTGGGTGTATGTATGTATGTATTTGTAATGAATGAGAAAGCGACTTTGAGGGTAGAATGTGTAACACAATGGTACTTAAAGTTAGACCTGGAGGCTAAGAACAGCCATTGCTATTGATTGCCATGGTATTAAAATAAGAACACACCCCCCCCACACACACACACACCATTTTGAAAGGGCTATGCCAGGATTTAAACCATGAGTCTGGTGATTGGGGCACGCAGGATATGAAAACAATTATCAATAGATCTATATTGTATCGTATATTCAATTTGCATATCCCTCACTCCTCACCTCTTTCATTTCCATTAGTCTTGAGGCACTATAAAGATCTCAACCAGTGAAGTAGGTTCAGGTGAGAGCATAAAAGAAACGAGCATTTTTGTGGAGCTGACCATATGCTTATCCACGTGGGTAATGATAGATATACATGCACACACACACACATATATGGAAGAGCACAGAGGTCGCACGAGGATAAGACTGCAATGTGTAAATATTCAGGAGGTCCCAAAGTTCTCTGTTTTATTGGTATTTCTTTCCAAGAAGATGGAAACATGCTCCTAGGCTTGATTTCTTTGGAAAAGTCAAAGTATGTATCAGTCTCCTCTTTTTGGACACCCTGATATAGAAGTTAAAATAATATCCTGCTTGCTCTTTTCCTAGTTCTCTTCTCATAACATTAAATTCTTAAATCTTCACCATAGTAATAATAAAAAGGGCTATCAATAGTTCTGAAGCGTCCATCATAAAACTGAAATCTCTTTTGCAGTGAATAAATGAATAGAGCATTTCCCAGCTGGATTTGGGGTTTCCAACATCTTGTCTTAGTAGACAAGAACAATGAATTTCCCTTTCAAGGTTTCTTAATATCACCTTTCCCTTGGACCAAATTTCCTCTATAACCATGGCATTCCCTCATATGCAACTTAATCTCCAAGATAAGGGAGAGGGTTGGGAAGATCATTTTCCTGCCATCAGCATCTCCCGATGGAAGGGAGTCAATTTGCTTTTTTCTTATTGTTTGGGCAGATTGGTTTCTTCTTTCAACTCTCCAGATATTTTTTTTTAAATTGCATTGTAGAGTATAAGCAACTTGATGAAAGATCAGGAATGATAGTATTTGGTTTCCATGTTTGGGGTCCCAAAGCAGATTGTGTGGGCGCTGGTAGTGGGATAGGGAGCGGGAGGGCGGGATATGGGAGCCATATTGTATATTGTTTGT
>JANHGC010005954.1:12998-31428 GCA_027560395.1 Boaedon fuliginosus | reverse complement strand
AATGCCGTTTGATTGTATATTGTTTGTTGTTTGTGAACGGTGCGTTTTGCCCGTCTCTTAGTTTGTTGCCTTGCTTGAGGATGGCACCCTTGGGGTGTAACAATAAAAGGAAAATTCCACTGCCAGTTTGAATAATGTTTTGTGTTTGTCTTTTTTAAGTCTGTGCTTCTGTCTGTTGCTTATATCTTTTTGTTTCCAAAGTGATGGTTTTACAGTTTACTTACCTGGAGAACCGGTAAGGGGGGGGGGGCTGAGTGGGATATTTTTTCAATCATAATAAATGTTGGAGAATCAGTTCAACAGAAATGAACAGAAGTTGTTCACTACAATGGAGTAGTCCTAAATTATGTAGTGGTATATATAATCATTTGGGGACAAATTGAAATGTCCCACTTCAATGTTTGAAGAAAATGATGTGAATAAGAAAAAAACAAAACCAATTGAGTTATAAATAAACTTGGAACATATTTATAGAGAGGCTCATTGTCAAGGCCTGTATAAGGCTTTCCTGAGGGTTTCCGTGACTGCACAATTAGCAGAAATCAAAGCACCTCTTTCTCCTCAAGCTAAAGTAGTAATGCTGGAGAAATCTGGGGTTGCAGAGTGTTGCCTCTTGTGGAGTGATTACAGTATCAAATGTTGGCCAGAACTGGGTCAGAGAGAAACAAAATCCAACTCGGGCACTAGATTGAAAGAATTTTTGATTTTTTTAAATTTCTTTTTGTTTTTTGAATAACTTTTAAGGTATTTCATACAACTTGGAATTATATTCTGTTCTATTTGTTTCCTTGACAAGAACACAATATGCCAGGCAGCCACACAGTTGCTGTTCTTACTACATTAGCGTTAATTATTGCTGTTAGTTGGGAGCTCTTCTCTCTCTGGTTGCCAAAAATATCGGAAATTAAAGTGGAGGATCTGTGAAAATTCAGGAAAAAAAACCTGGGTGGGGCTGCTTTGGGCTTTCAAATTCAAGAACACACACACACACACACACACACACACACACACATTCGTAGATTTTCACGGGTATAGGTATGAAAGTCTTGGTGTAATCGGGTCTTTTCCCGTGTAGGCTTGGTACTCTCAAAAAACATATATATATGTTTTTTCAAGATATGGCACTTGTTTTCTGAAGCCAAAGATATTCTTATGCAGAAGCACTAGATATTATTTTAGCTGTCAAAATGTTTTCTCACTGAGTTTCTACCTTTGCATGTTTTAGTTTTTTATATATAACTTGAGTGCTACATTTTTGCATCTTCCGTCTCCTTTAAGAGGGATTCCTTACTGCTCAGAACATTAAGCAATAACCAGGACAATGAAATAAAGTAGAAACAAGCTTTCAGGAGGTTGATGTGGTTCTTTGACTGCTCCCTAAGGCTCCTTTGTACAAAATGCTGTTTACTAAAGTGTATTTCTGTTAAATTTACATTTTTAAAAAGAGCACAATCTATATATTTTTGCAATTTAGACTATATTTTAACGTATTATTATTTGTGCAGATTTCTTTGTTGGATCAAATAAACCAAATACATGTTATTTTCTAAGTGGCCTGCTGTGATTTTCAGGCAAATAAGGGGCCAATTCGTAAAACAGGAGGACGATCGCTATGGTTTAAGGGGAAAAAGAACCAAGAATAAAAGTATTTCAAGTGCGGTTAAAAGTAGGTTATTGTGTAGAAGCCCAACAAGGGCACCACAAAAGCCCATGTCCAAAAGCTGGACTTTCCTCCCAGGAGTGGGGAGGGGGGAGTGACTCATTGAGACATTGTGGAAAATTCCTTTTTTCTAATACCCTTCCCACGAGGATATGCATTCATGTAAAGAAGAACTGAGCACAGAGGTCCTATTCTCAAGGGAATAAATGGTGCTTATGCACGACCAGACTTGTGTTTTACTTGTGGGGTCAGCTCATGGGAGGGAGGAGGAAAAGAAAAAGAAACCTGTCTTGTTGAAAGATAAAAGCCCTCTCTACTGTTCCTCATCCACACTTTGTATCATTGAGTAAGATCTAACATGTGAAGTTGCTTTGAATTCTGCCCTTTGTCTTCCCCCATTTTCTTCCTCCCATTCATCCATCATCCATCCATCCATCCATCCATCCATCCATCCATCCATCCATCCATCCATCCATCGAACAATATTTCAGAATGTTCACCTAAAAGAAGAGACACCATGCCTGATGTTCTAGGCAAACTAAATCTACCTCTTGAAAAGAGAAATTGCGACTTAACTTTATTATTGCCTAACTTGGCTCTACAGGAAAAGTCTAGAATATAGTCTTGTTAAATCCTCATATTATCCATTTTAAGTTTACAATTAGGGGATGGGGAAAATATAGCAAGTATATTTTAGCTAAGTTGCACTATGCGGATATTTCTAAACTACAGCAGAGCACAACAGTCAGCTTTTCCAATATTCACGTGTTGCCAGAGCTGAAATAAATGCATGAGAGAAGAAAAAGAAAATTAGCAATAATTGTTCCAAAGTCTAGAATTGCTAAGCATAAAGTGGATTTTAGTCAGTGGTGGGATGCAAGAAGAAAGAAGATTATTTGTGTGTGGTAAAGATCTTTACCATCAGTGGTAAAGATGAGATCAACCCAACTAAGATCTTGTTCATCTTGTCTCAACTTAAAAAACAAAACAAGATCTGGTTTGAGAAATATTGGGATGGGTGACCGTTAAGAAATCCCAGGGGTAAATGCTAGTCTGGAGGGTGTAAAAGGCACCTTAGTAGAAGACAGTGACAAACCTTGCCAGCATTATTACCAAAAGAAGTACATTACAAAGTCATCCAGAGCTGAGTTCAACCCGAACATTCATCAATCATCTGTGAGTAGCTGTTGGATTCTAGACACAGTTACTTCCTATAAATTGCTGTAGAGCTCTTTCCCCACTTGACTAATAACCTAAAGGCAAAGTAAAAGTGTAGATTGTCACTAAATCTGAAAGTAGGACTAAATAACAGTTTGGCTTGAGTGTGCTGCATCTTACTAATGCCAAACGTTGCTATCGTTTTCAAAGTGGCTCACTGACGTAACTAATTATTAAGGAGCTGTGGTAGCAGAATTACAGGCTAACTATGGCTACTGCCAGGAGTTTGATCCTGACTGGCTCAAGCTTGACTCAACCTTCTATCCTCTGAGGTCAGTAAAACCTGGACCCCAGACTGTTGGGGGCTGTATCCTGACTGCTTAGAGAGTGCCGGAAAGCACTATGAAGTGGTATATAAGTCTAAATGCTATTGCTATTAAGGGCTTTAAATACAGGTTAAACAGTAGCTTCCGCATGTTCTTTTGATTTAAAATGGAAGATTTTCCACAGTTTTTGCAGTCGGCTATAGTGAGATGATAGGTCTTGTCAAACCTGAAGGCTGAAACAGATTTGCATAAGCTTTCCACGTTTATATCCCATAGGCCATGTTTTCAGCAGTCTGCCTAAATTGTGCAGCTCTCCAAACTATGGACTTCAACTCCTAGAATGCTCAGCAATGACCATGCAAGTGAAACATTCTGGGAGTTGAACTCTGCATATCCAGAGGGCATCCAGGTTGAAGAAGGTTGTCCCACAGGAGATAGACCCAAAAGAGCCGATGCTGGGAGATAGCAAATGCTTACATCTATCAGGCAGTGCTTGCCCCTCCACATTTCTGATTGCAGTGATTTCCTGTACATTTTACATTACGTGTACATTCTGTGTCTACCTTGGATGTCATTGCAACTTCTGTGCTTTTTAATGAGCTGTCACAAGAAAGAAGGTCAATCTCCATACCATGCCAGCAGGATCATTTCTGATTTATTCTTACATTACTGATTTGGGCATGGTGTGGCAGTATAAGACACAAAAGGTACAGAACAAAAAATATGACATAAATGCTTATTTACAAGTCTTGTCTATAGCATCATCATGTTGCCAACCTGGGATCTGCACATTCTCAAAGGTTGTCAAAATAGCTTCAACCGTATATATTTATCAAACTGAATTAGATTGCTCACAGTGATGTTACAATCTTTTTCCAGCTTTTTAAACATCATTCAGCGACAGTAACAACTTGTGCCCAAAGTAATCCCCCTAATCCACTCATTTTTTAACCTGTAACATCCAAGCTGACAACATGCAACAGTAGGACACACATGGAATTAATTTGGGCAATGGATGCCCTTGAGCCAATCTGTATGCGACCATCGCTCTTAAACTCCAGAGCTGCCGCTGCCACTTGATGTCAAAGCAGCCATCCAGCGAGACCAGTGATCTGGCCCAGGGTAGGGCAACTGCCAACATTCCTAATCAAATGGAAAGCAGAGACTTTTTGTCCCTGGTTTTGCATCTAACATCTAAGCAGAGAGAAAGACAGTAGAAATTTGTTTAGGATTATAAATTGCTTGTAATAAGAGATAAGTAAAAGCCCACAGCAAAGCTTGTTAGGATACAGTAATCTTAAACCTTGGACCCAGTCGGCATGACTAATGGCCATACCAGAATTTTGGGACTTCTAGGTAAAAGGTATGAAGTTAATAAACCACTAAACTGGTTGTTTTCCCTGCTCTGGCTGGAGTGTATTCTCCTCCTCCATTTCAGGCAGGAGGCCATAAACAGGATTATTCGACATCAGGCATGTCTTCTCGCCCTCTATCTTGCTAAACTCCCTTTTCTTGTACCTCTTACATACACGGACAACTAGTCCAATTAAAATGGCCAAGCCAGCAGCGGCTGCAACGGTGATCCCTGCTGTTTCTCCATTTGAGAGACCCCCACCAACATCCCCACCACTGTTAAGGTAGTGGAGCACCTCCTCTGCGTTGGCCAACTTCCATTTCTGAGTCTGTGGGTCCTTGACCCAGGTCTGATCCCCATTGCTACTTGTAATGAGGATGATATCAGTAGCAAGGAAGCTGATGGCTGGCTTGCGAGTGAAGGGAGGCAGCCGAGCTTGAGGTAAAGACTTATCTGTAAAACGGCCAGCTTGGACACAGTATTCCACTTGACACCCATCGCTGATCAGAGCCAGGTGCTGGCTGAATCCTGTCGGACACCTTTTGAGGTATGTGCCACTTTCTGTCCCATTAGGCAATCCGGACAGTGGGTTTCCGATTTGGCAACTAAAGAACCCCCCAAAGGGCACCGAATGTCGCTTTCCCCTCTCATCACTACTCACACAAACTTTGAGCTGGTCAAAAAGTTTCAGTGGGTAGTATCTGGATGGACAGGACTGAGCATTAGTGACAGGATTGGTACTCTTGGGACTGAAGAGTCCTCCAAACAGAAATGCGGTGGTTTCGGGGACTGGGCTTCTTGCTGCACACCAGTGGGAGCTAAACTGCACTTTGGAGAGTGTGAAAATGTCATTGCAAATCCACTTGCAGAAGAGTTTCCAAAGAAAGCAATCTCGATGGCAATCTAAGTGGCTGAATCCTTCCTCACGTTGTTGAGATTGCAATTTGATGGAGGTGTAACCCACAGGACAGGAGAAGTCCCCAGTGAGGGGGTTCTTCTGCTCGAGGACTTGGCAGAGCACATCAGCATCAGGGCCTTCTAGTCGAGCACACACTTGGTAGACTCCTCCAAAGGTAAAATTGGTTGCTGTCCCTTCACAGGTGCCATCATCCACATTGGCATAGAAGTTGAAGTTGGGTGAGGCTGGATTTATGCAGCCGGGATAAGTGTTGAATGTATAATAGCGGTCAATGGCAGACTCAATCACCTTGGACAATTTCTTCAGAATGGGGCTGGGAAGTCCTGGCAAATTATTTGGGGTGATGAAGAATGGCAACGGCAAGCCTGAACGGTCTAGAGCCACCAACTGATTGGTTATGCTTTCTTGCCAGGTTTTCAGGGTAATCCCAGGATAAAAAGGCAGACCCCCAAAGCTCTCCACTCTGGAACTAGTACGGTTGCCTTGGTATTGCTTGATTAAATTGTCTTCTGTGCCCACTGAAACACCCATATTAAAGTTGATGATGTTTTGGAAAGAGATACCAGCTGCAGCAGTGATAGCACTTCTCATGGATTGACCATCTTTCACAAAGGTAGCTTTGATATAGTCCTCCTGAACAAGGCTGGCTCCAACATCTACTCCAGTGAGAACATGAGTGCCATAGTTCAACACTAAGACTTCTGCCAAGTAGTTAGCCGTTTGAGTCTTGTTTTTCTCCAGCTGGTTAGCAATGGTGGCAAGCTGTTGATGGAAGCCTTCATCTAACTTTGTGGTCAAGTCCATTTTTACAGAGTACATCAAATTCCTGATCTGAACTTTTGTGGACACAGACTTATCTCTCACTTGGTTAGTTTTTGCCCTGCGGAAATCACTGGAGAACCTCCCATTGATATGGGAAAAAGACAGCCCTGCATTGATGGAAACAGCAGTGGTACATTGATAATCCATCCAAGACTCAATGATCTCTGAGTTCATCTCCAGCGAGCTTTGTTTAAGAGCAATGGTGAAGAAGTCATTGGGAATGATGTAAGCCCCATCTTTTGTAGTTTTACACAAAGAGTAATTGAGGTTCATCACTCTACCCATATCCAAGTTCCTCAGGTTATCCCAGCCACCTCCAGGAAGAACTCCCAACATAGGACGGTTCAAGGCTTCTTGGCATTTCTGAAATCCAGTAGCAGGAGGATGCCAGTCTGGTTGTTCTTGTACACAGCATGTCCACATTATGAACATCAAGGAGAGAGAGATTACCGTGGAAGGACTCATGAGTGCAGCCGTGCAGAGGACTAACCATTTGAATGGTTTAATCTGCCTTTTTGGCTGTGGTTACCCTAGCAGGGACTTCCTTCTTATGCTATTAGGAATTGAAACATGAAACAGATGATACCTCTTTGGAATTAATTCCCTCTACCAAGCTCAGAGGCAGCTGTTAATACCTTCAGTTTCCAAATGAAAAAAAAGAAGCAGAAAATGGAGGCTTAGGTATCCTTGTCATTTATTTATTAAATCGTTAGATAAATTATTACAAACATAGATATTTTAAAAAACCAAGTGAATTTTATTTGATCCCAGCCCCCAGGTAGTCTCAATAACTCTGAAACTTAGTATTTTACATTTCCTGAAGCTTTCTGAACAAGATTTCTTTTAATAGATTTCCAATGCAGGCTGTTTTGTTCCTCTTTTCTTGGCCCTATATATTTCACAACCTCTAACCATATGAGAACTGAAATCCAAATTCATGGTCATTCCATTGCTTCTATTTGCAGCACATGGCAATACTAACAACCGGATTTGAAATCCAGGACAGAGGAGGTCATAGTAATGAGAGAACATAGAATTGTGGGGAATTGAGAAAGAGACCATGTCTCTCCTGCCCCCTTCCCTCCCCCACAAAAGGATGCATAGTTGCCATTTCTTATTGCCATAAAGGCATGATAATACAAATTGCTAATACAATGATCAAAAGGCCATAGGATAGACAAAACTAATTACTTCACACCTGAATCAAACTCTTGCATTCTGCCTTTTACCAAAGCACAATTATACTTCCATTTATACTTCAGGATTTACAGTGCAATTCTCCAGTCCCAAAAGCACGTTAATGAAAATAGCATATAAAAATGCTACATAGTTGAAATTGATTGCAAAAACAACTGCATAGATTTGCATACATTTCTTGGTGCACAATACTTTTTTTTTAAATTCACAAATTATGATAAGAAATTAATTGACTACTGAAAAAAATTAGAAACTAAGCAGATCAATTTTTCAAAGGAACTATGAAGTCAGTAAGGATAGATTGTGGACAAGATTCTATTGTAGATGACTTCCATCTTGTGTCACAAAGGTAACTCAGATCACTCACTGAGTACAGTGGAACCTCCAGTCACGACCATAATTGGTTCCGTAACTTTGGTTGCAACCTGATTTGGTCATGACCGGAAGCCAGACTGACTTCACATGCACTTACCAAAAAAAAAAAAATGGCACGGAAGGGGAAATCAGCACGGAAAGGGAATCGGGCGCAGTCATGTTTGTTCGCCACCCGATTTTTGAATTCTATCCTGATTCAAAAATGTTGTGGATTTTTTGTTCAGAACCCAATTTGGTTGTGGTCAGAAGCATTCATGACCAGAGGTTCCACTGTAATTCGTTCTTCTGGCATAAACCTATTTCTGAGAACTTGAGTGGTAACCCCTGGCTTCCTCTTCATAAAGAAGGGTGTGTTGTTAGTCTTTACAGACTGTTCAACTCCAAAAGTTAGGAAAATCAAGGAAATATCATGGAAGTTGGAAAAGATGCCATAGCCAGAAACTTTAGTTTGGCATCTTAGCTTTTAATGTAGGTCATTTACATCCTGCCAAATTTAAATATTTTAAACAAGGGCCAGAGATGTCTTAATCTAGATCAAGATGGCTGATTACTCCAACTATCTATTTCAATGATCAGTAAGGCTGTAAATGCTAGGATATTTGTCCTGAATTAGTAAGCTGGTGATATACATCTAGAACAGGGGTGTCAAACTGGATTTCTTCGAGGGCCGGATCAGCATTGTAGTTCTCCTCTGTGGGTCGGCAGGGGGGGGGGCAGCATGAGGATGGGACAGATGCCTCCTACAGCACCCTGCTGGCCAAAATGGGGCATGGGAGGCACGTGGCCCCCCTGTGCCTCATTTATGCCCTCCATGGCCTCCTGCTGCACTCTGCCAGCCCAAAATGGGCCACCTATTTTGGGCCCATTTTTCAGCCTGATTTGGAACTGGTTTTGGCCCGGTTTTCAGCCTGGTTGTCAGCCCGGTTTCGGCTGGCAGAGTGCTGCAGGAGGCCATGGAGGGTGAAAACAAGGCACGTGGCCCCTTTTAGCTGCCAGAAGTGCCGCGGGCCAGTCCCTTGATATTTCCAGGCTGGCCCTGCGGGTCAGATTTAAGCACCTCACGGGCTGGATCCGGCCTGCGGGCCTTGAGTTTGACACCTCTGATCTAGAAGAAGATGTAAGATACATGCAGATGCTAGCCCAAATATTTGCTTCATTTTGATTGCTTGCAAACTATTGGCAGTCCCAGCACAAAAGAACTTTCTATTCCACTCCCTGTTCAGATGGAGAAAATGCTATTCTAATAGATGTAAACTCAGACAGAAAAGAAAATCCACAATCAGCTGGAAAAGAACACATCTCAGGTCATTAGACTCTTGGATCATAAACAACATCTGTCTGAGCATCTTCCTCCCGATGTGTGCTGGCAGCAAAATGGGATGGAATGAGGGAGGAAAATCATGTGCTTTGAGTGAGATGGACAGAATCCTGTGCACAAGGGAAACTTGAATTAAATGGCTTGGCAAACAATGAATTGTAACATAATGAGATTGCCAGATCCTGTTTTGATAAAAAAGGCATCTCCTCCCCTGAACTTTTGGTGACTTCTATCTCAGTGTTGCAAGAATTTTGATAGACTGAATGTCCTTCTTCCTTACCACATAGATTTTCAAGGGCCAGGGTTGCTTTGCATAATAGCCCACTTTCTAACACAGTCTTAAATCGATGGTGCTTGGAGCCCATAGATTTTAGAGTATTGACATCAACCCTTTGTTACTATATTATCCTTGTGTGATATAATCTGTGCATGCAGCAAACAGATTCACAGGCACATACAGTGGAGCAGAGGTTCTTAACCTCTTTGTGCCATAGACCCCTTCTCAGAAGCATGCCTTTAAATGCACAAAATAATATATATATAAATTGTATTACAAAGGAAACTAATTATGCTCTCAATACAGTTATCAAACTTGTTAAAAAGCAGCAAACCTGCGCTATAGCTATTGATCATATTGACACTTTGCTGCAATTATAGGCAGACATTTGGCAGCTCTTCTAACAGCAGTTCTTTGTAAAACCATTAAATCAGTTAGTGAAGTTCACTAAAAAAAGTTAGTGAAAATAAAGTAATTTTATTTTAATCCAAGTTCGCAGTGGCTCTGAAGTTGTGGATCTCCAACAGTAGGTCCTTGGTTAGATCCCTGCATTAGAACAATCTATGTGAGAAACATGGCTATTGTGTCACTTATGAACTGATTCTTTCCATGACCTGAAGTCTGAGGCAATGGGAGGCCTAACAAAGCCCATTTTGTTTTCCCATTTGGAATAAAGTGCTACTCACAGCTTTATATAGTGTCCTATAGTCTGCCTTTTTAATATTAATGTTTTTAATATTAATAAAGAGAAGAAAAAAAGAGCAAATGCTATTCCCTTCTAGCACTGATGATGTTACCCAATTTAGTAATGAAATGTCTGCAAGAAAACCATCAAGCTCAGAGAACACCAAGGACCCCACATTTTTTTAATAATCCTTATGTAGTCACCTGCTCTCCACCCACAAAATATATCACTCTTACTCAGGCGTCACTTATGAGAGAGTGAAAAATACTTTGGTTTAATGTCATAAATTATCTCGGGCATTTCAGTTCTCCTTCTGTGTTTGCACATGATCCAAATGCACAGTGGGGGCTGTGTACAAAGGTGGAAGTGAAGGCAGAAATGAAATTACAAGCAATCTGGCTAAGTGAATTTCAGTTCACAGCCGAAATATGTACAGTGGATGGAGTGTTCAGTGGGAGGAAATAGGTGGGGTGGGAGAATGACCTGTTCCATAAATGGTCTTTGTGTTGCCATTTGATCCCTAATTCAATTGGATGGGATTTTAGGGGGTGGGTGGGGTGGTTAAACATGACATCTGCTCAGATTTTTAGAAAAGAAAACGTTGTCGTGGACTTTCAGCATTACTCACTGAACTTGTCACATTGATTTCGCAAAGAAAAATGCTTTTGTTTTTCTCAGGTGTCTTTTGTGACTTCCTTGTTCCTAATTTCTTCTTATTTTTTTCAGAACAGATTCAGCTGAGAAAGATTTGAAAAGGAAATTCTGAGTGGCAGTCAGTCCTCCCAGCTGGCAACTAAAAGAGTTAGAAACACAGGTCAAACATAATTAACAGACACACAAGAAGAATGGCAAAATTTGGATTTTGTGAAATAGAACCCAGAAACCTTGGGGAAGCATATAAACCCATTTACCTCACCGAACTAAACAGGGATGCTTTATGAACTTCAGTGGGGATGCAGAGGGTTTGCCAGACACAATAAAGGCCTTCTGATAACAGAACAAGCAGCATCCTCATTTAACTTTTGTTCTGCATTCCTAAATTTTTTAGCAACTGGAAATAACATGACTCAGATTTTCCCCGACATAGCAGCCTGATGTGTTGAAATACAACATCCCAATCAGCAATAAATTCTCGGTTGCTGGGAGTGCAGCCTAGTCCGTTTGCTCCCTTTGAATTGGAAAAGGCTAATCTAGATCACTCTGTTCTATATCTCCTTTAAATGGCAGCAGCTCTTGCTTTTTTAAAGATATTCTTGAAATGAAAATTGAATTCTGATGTGTCCTGATATATCATTTGTATTTAATATCCCCTTTGTTTCTTTAGTTCATTAATGAGAAAAATAACATTGTTATTTCAGTTCATTTATCAAAGAGAATTCTCAAACAAAACAAAATGTTCTGTTCCTTAGAAGAACTCCTATGTTTTTATGGTAATGAAATCTCCTGGAGAAGCAAATGTTTATTTTTATCCTGAAGGAGGTCTAGTGTTGGGCTTATTTTCATAAATCTCCATTACAATTTTTAATAGAAACGAATTGTTAAAATTGAAATGTCTATTGGGTTGGCAACAAGGATTTATATAGACATTTGTTTTTTGGAAAGTAGATATTTTTATTTATTTGGTAATTTAGATCCCGCCTTTATTATTTTTACAAATAACTCAAGTCACAAATCAACACACCTTCTTCCTCCTATTTTCCCCACAACAACTTAACATACAACAACAACAACCCTGTGATGTGAGCTGAACTGAGAGAGAGTTTCTGGCCCAAAGTCACCCAGCTGGCTTTCATGGCTAAGGCAGGTCTTGAACTCATGGTTTCTTGCTTTCTAGCCTGGTGCCTTAACCACTACATCAAACTGGCCCTATTTTATTACTTCTGTCACGAAGAGTGATGGAACGTGACCACTTATTCCAAGCAATTTCTCTCTCTCTCTCTCTCTCTCTCTCTCTCTCTCTCTCTCTCTCTCTCTCTAATGTAATTTATACCCCACCTTTCTTCCCTAACAAGGGAAGAAATCTGTAATGAATAAAGAATATCTTTAACATTGACACAATATTGCCTCAATGTCGATTCATTTGAATCTCTTCCAAAGTAATGGGTGACAAAATGTATAGATTTTACACAATATGCAGCTGTCTTTGAATGATATTCAAATAAAGAAGGAAAACACCAATAACAGCTAAGGTTTTAAGTTAAACCTACCCCATTCACGTGTTGGGAACAGAAATAAGTAACATGTTAGCCGAACAATATTTTATCAGGGTTTGTTTCTGCCACAATTAGATACAAGTGGAAAAAGTCCCTAAATTTTGGTTCCTATAATCTAAGGTAATTTAGGACATCAACCCTTTTATTTCTTTTCATGACGTCTATATGATTGTTTGTTCACTTTTATCCTGTATATTAATAATGTTTCTTAATGTGGAATCAGAAGTTTGAGTGCATACCAGTACTTTTGATAACTCAGAAAGTCCCTGTCCTATCCAGAAGGCTGATCGTTCATGGAATATGTTTAAATCAAAGCAAAATCAGGGTAAGCAGTGAAATGGGATCTAGACAGGACCAGGGCCACCATCCCAAAGTGAAACCAGAGGATTCTCTCTCACTACCCAAGTTTTATTTTAAATTCCTGTAAGGTATAGTGGAAGCAAATAAGAAAAAAAAGTGTCAGACCTTGAAATCTTGGTTGGATTTTTTTCCATATCCTTCCCCAAAATATCAGGTATACTTCTTTATCTTTATCTTTATCTTTATCTTTATCTGTATTACAATTTATATGCCACCCAATCCCGAAGGACTCCGGGCTGCTCACAATCATAAAAAACTCATATTACAACTGTAACATCAGAAAACAATGCAAAATTTAAAAACCATCTACAATAAAATAAAATAATTAAAAACAAAACAAAACCTACACTTAACCGCCATTCATACATGGGGTGTCATTAATCCCAACATGGGGTGTCATTAATTCACAGCCTGATGGAAGGCTAACAGATTATGGATTGTCCGGATCCCCACTGGGAGCTGATTCCAGAGGACTGGTGCTGCCACAGAGAAGGCTCTCATTTGCGGACCCGCCAGCCGGCACTGCTTAGCTAACAGGACCCATAGGAGGCCAACCCTGTGGGATCTGATGGGGCGCTGGGAGGCATAAGGTAGAAGAAGATGGTCTCGAAGGTACCCCGCTCCTAAACCATGTAGGGCTTTAAAGGTCGTCACTAGCACCTTGAATTGCACCCAGAAAGCTATTGGAAGCCAGTGCAGCTCACGAGGAGTGGTGTTATATGGGTGCACCGAGCTGCACCCTTGATCACTCGCGCGGCCGCATTCTGGACCAATTGAAGTTTCTGAGTACTTTTCAAGGGTAGCCCCATGTAGAGCACATTGCAGTAATCTAGCCTACAGATGATAAGGGTATGAGTTACTGTTAGGAGAGCCTCCTGGTCCAGGAAGTGGCGTAGCTGGTGCGCTAGGCTAACCTGTGCAAAGGCCCCCTTGGCCACAGCTGCCAAATGCTGTTCAAATTGCAGCTGTGGATCCAGGAGAACTTCCAAGTTGTGCACCCATTCTGAGGGGTTCAATCTCCCCCCCCTCAAGTTAAAGATGGACAATCAACTGGACAATACTGAACTAAGGAAGACTATATTTTTTCCCCTAACAGTGCATTTACATTCAGATGAGGAAACACTTTGAAAGCATAAGCATTACTTCCAGATTAAATTTTATAGATTTTATAGATATAAATTTATTTGTTGTATGCATGTATGTGTGTATAAAATCATTTATGTATGTATGATTTTATATATTACTTATGATATATTTATATATTGATTTTTATTTATATATATTTATACATAAACAATTTTTATTCCATGTATAATTTTTATTAAATATTCTTTTAAAGGGAAAATAAAAACCAATACAAATTAATATAAAGTAGGAAAAAGAAGCCACAGCAAAAACTAAAAGTGCAAGAAAGAAAAAAGAAAAGGAAAAATAGAAAAGGAAGAAAAACATGTAGGTCTCATTAAAATCAGTAGAACAAGTTAGTCATGACATCACCTGTATCAATGAGTCTTTTTCTCTCTCTCTTTTTGGTACCTTCCAATCACTGTTGACTTCTGGTGACTGCCTGGACTAGGTTCTCCAGAATCTTCCCATATATGGACTCTAATAATCTGTAATGTGTATTATTTACAGCATTCATTTACTAATTTACAGCAGCTGTCCATCATATTTTTCTAACCACCAACTCTTAGTACTTTAACAGATCTTGGAATAGTGGGCTTGAGATCTAATAATACCTGGATTTGACAACTGCTAGAAACAAAGAGTAGCTATGATGTTTGATATCTCAAATACAGCAACATGGCAGGAGTGGCCTCTTGTCTGTATCTGTCTTTGGAGACAAATGCACACCAGTCTTATATGATTAACAATCCTGAGATGTTTTGGAGGGGAAGGACCAGGTCTCCTGAGTGGAAGAGGGCATTGCTCTGAATGAATCAGTAAATCCTTGGATTCAAGAGATGCTTAGCTTCAACAGACAATTCTTCTCAATTTGTTGCCCAACAGAGAGATGGTGGATTTATTTGTGTGTATTTTGTGCCTTCAAATCAATGTTGGCTCCTGATGAGTTTCTGTAGTTGCTACAGTTTTCTTGGCAAGGTTTCAGAAGTGGTTTGCATTCTTCCTAGCGCTGAGAGAGAGTGGGGACTGCTCCAACATCATATAGCTAGCCTTTTGGCAAAGGTGAGACTCAATTTCCCAGTCTCCCAGCCTTAATTTCTACCCCAAACTACCTTTCTAATAGAGGGTGCAGTAATCTTGTAAATTTGTAATGGTGATTTGTGATTTCCACTTCTAACCTTCATTTTTGTGTACTGCAAATATTTGGGAACAAAAATAGCTTGATCTACCTGTCTTGCTGCAGGTCCTATAGTAACACAAATCTCCTCATCGTATCCTCCCTCAAAAAAGAAGGAAAATTGCCTTCCCCATCTGCTAAAAGAGATGTTGAAAAGACTTCTTTAATTTCACCCCCTCGTTTTTTCCGAAGGATAATTGAGAAATCCTCACAGTCACCTTTCCCTGACCTGATCTGAGGATCCAGGAAGACTGAGGTAACAGTTTCCCCTGTTGAGAAAATGGAAGTGCAGAATCCTTTGAAAAATCAATTTCAATCTTTGTTTTAGTATGGTTTTAACCTATCACAGTTGATTGTGTAGTTACTCAATTTAGTTCTTCAACCCTGCAGAAGTTGAGGTGACACTGAAGTCCAATGGTGTCTTTAAACAATTTGCATGGAAGGATTCTCAGGATCAAAACTTAAAACAATCCTTTGTAGTATAGGCTTGTGTAGGCTTTTTGTAGTCCAATGTTTTGATTCAATTTTAAAGTGTCATTAACATTTCTTATTTTTGCTCCAGTAGACTTCATCCAAGTTCCTTTCAGGAAGGTCTGTTGTGTTTGTATTCCATTTTACTAAGTTAAACAAAAACTATTTGGTCTTTGTCTGGTCAAGGTTTATTTTTTGTATTATTTTTGTATTTTAAAAACATTTTATTGTCTCCAGTAGAAACACATGCATACACCTATATTTAAGAGTATCAACAATGATCTAATATTAAAAGGTAATGAAAGAAAAAAAATCTGTCTTAAACAAACTGACCAAATTGCTTAAAAGTCCCTCTGAGCACAGCCTTGTTGAACACAGACTAAAATATTGACAAATAGCATATATCAACAAGCCAGTGTTAAAATGAATATCTTGCTGATTGATCAAAACATTCTCCCACCCAAGCACAGGCACAGATATTGAACCAAGCCGATCAATAAAAAAGAAGAAAATGGATGAGGGATGAAAAAAGTAAGCCACTGTTGTAATGAAGACTGCAATTTATAGTTTGTTTCCTATAGCTCCCAAGATAAAAACAGGCACCAGGTAAATTCTAATTAGCAACTGGAAATTAAAAGAGTAACACTGGAATATTGGAAGCAAAGCAGAAAATAGCAAATTATCCTTTATTAAATATGATTTAATCCTTTTAAGAAGCTTCAGTGGGAACTTAAAAGATGTAAGGCATCATTAACTTCCATAGCAGCATGAAAGAATATGTGTATGGCACAGATGTTATATTTACAAAAATGGTTGGAAATCTGATAAAATATTCACAATGCTTTTCATGAGCCATATTTCTCACTTTAGGAAAGGCTTATTCATATTTTTGCACCTTCTTAGGGTAGCCTGGAAATACCACTTATTTCCTCCTCCCCAGAAGTTTCAACTAGGTAAAAGATTCTGTTCTCAGTTACATCCAATCTAGTACTTATCTTAGTGTTTCTCAACCTTGGCCACTTTAAGATGGGTAGACTTCAACTCCCAGAAGTCCCCAGTCAACCCTGATGGCTAGGGAATCCTGAGGGTGGAAGTCCACCCATCTTATAGTGGTCAAGTTGAGAAACACTGACTTAGATTATTTAAAAACACTCATGTCCTCTAGCGTTTCCTTAGGATTAAAGGTCATGCTATTGTTCTGAACATCTGACACAACAATTACTCGGAGAGGGCAGGACTGGCTCAACCTCCTCAGGCATCATCCAAAGTACCTATCACTTAGTTACACAGTCTTAAATTTTGGGGATTTTTATTCGAACCTATGGGAAAAGGCCATGTTTATAAACAAACTTTTTAGAAATGTATAAATCTCAATAAATCTGTATCAGCTTTGCTGTCATTCTTCCATGGTAGTAGTGATATTGCCAGCTTCCCAGTTAGACTAGGTAGGAAACGCAAACTTATTGTAAAGCTAGCTGCCTCGAGTTCCCCTTGACCGGAGAAGAGAGGGGGATATAAATCTAATTAAAAAAAATACATTAACAGAATCTTACATGTCTGAAAGTAGAAAACTCCTGCTCTCTTTTTAATTATTTTTTTACCTAATGTTAGGGCAGAACCTTCCTAAGTTTCTTTCTCTGTCTGTTGTTTAGGTGTGGGCTCCCTTCTCTTTTATCTACGTTCCCTAAGCATCACTTTGTCAGCTCCAAGGTCATTCCCACATACTGTTACATGTACCCACAATCTCTTACTAACGTCAAAATGATGGAAGGAATTCCGTCTTGTTGCTTTTATTGCCCCCACCCCTTTGTAGGCACTTCTGCAGTATAGAGTAGTGGTTACACTGTTATATCTGGTCAGGGGAGACCAAGATTCAAATCTGTCTTCAACCACAGAAGCTCCCTGGATATTTTGGGGCCAGGTTATCTTTCAGCCCAGCTTACCTCACAAGATTGTAACTGTTGTCTGCAAAAAAAAAAAAAAAGGACTGTGACCTTGAACTTCTGAAAGGAAAGTAAGGTTACATCTCATCAACAACCCCCGCCCCCAAGAATTATGATTTTGGAAGATGCAAAACTGGGTTTCAGTTCTTTATTGTACTGCAAAATAAAGTCTTACAAAAGGCCAGCAAGGCTTTGGCCTCGTCTCATTTAAACTGAAGACCAATTCGACACTTACTACCTAGGATAAATCTGTATAAGAAGGATCCATTTCAAGCAACACCATATTTTTCACGCTGTACAACTTAGAAAGGAATTCGAACTTAGTCCTAAAGACCACAAAGGACAGCCCCACCCTTTTAGGCCATCATCTCATTGGGAGAAGGTTTGGTAATTGGTGGTGGGAACAGCCTTGGGAGATAGGAGTGAGAGCCGCAGTCCAGACAGCAGTCTGATAAAAGAGATCTGAGTCCAAAGAAGAGATGGGATGGACAAAGCATCTCAGAAAGGATGTCTATGGAGATTCTCAATCATCCAGGTCATAGTTGTTCCAAAAGTGCTTTTCCAAAAGGCAGCTGGACTTTCTTGGTTTTGTTTGGTTGTTTGTTTGTTTGCTTCTCAGTCCAGTTCTTGAGTCCAGAACTGAAAAAGCTTCTTGGATGAGAAGCAAAATATTTTCAAGGGGAAAAAACCCCAAAAGTCCAGTTGCCTTTTTAAAGGTACAATCCCTAGTTTTCTGAAAACCAAGAGTAAGGGAGGAGGGGAAGGATTTCAGACTTGCAAGTTTCTGTAATCTTACAATAATGGTAGTCTTAACGGTTATGGTTTGTGTTTCTTGCCTGGACTATCTTGAAGGGCTGACAGGTTTAAAGTGCTTCCTGCATGGAACTGAAGCCATTTCTGGTTATGCTCTCTGTTGCCTTTTTCTCTAAGCAAGTTATCTCTGATGCATTTGGTGCTGGGCAATTTCTAAAGCAATATTTATTTATTTATTTATTTATTTATTTATTTATTTATTTATTTATTTATTTATTTGATTTATATCCCGCCTCT
>JANHGC010005953.1:21436-32872 GCA_027560395.1 Boaedon fuliginosus | reverse complement strand
TGGCCTCTGGCTCTCAGCAATTTGTCTCCTTGCAGCAAAGAGCAAGCAGCCTTGTCGGCTTCAGCACAGCCTGCTTTTGCACAAGCAGCTGATTGGCGGTTGGATCAGCCTCCTGGAATACCACCAGTCAGCTGTTCCAGGCTGTGGGTATCGCCGCCACCCATCGCCACCGCCTATTGCCGCCTCCACATGCCCCATTTTCAGCTTCTGCGCACCCCATTTTTGGCCTCTGCACATCCCATTTTTTGTCTGATTCAGGCAGTGGTGATTGGCAGCAATGGCGATCCCCGTTGCCTGGAAAGAGCTGAAATGAGGACACTTGGAAGCCAATAATGGGGTGCGCAGAGGCCAAATATGGGACAATAGGCGGCAGCGGCAATTGGCATGACAGCAGCGATGGGCCGTAACAATCCCTAGTCTTGAACAGCTGATTGGTGGTATTCCGGGAAGCTGATTCAACCGCCAATTCACTACTCGTGCTAAATCAGGCTGTGCTGAAGCTGACCAGGCTGTTTACTGTTTGCTGCAGGGAGGCAATTTGCTGGGAGGCAGAGGCAGATTTTTTTTTCTTGTTTTCCTCCCCAAAAGCTAGGTGTGTCTTACTTTCCGGAGCATCTTATAGTGCAAAAAATGTCATAATAATTTAGCATTTGAAAAATTTCTATTTCCTTTTACATTTGAAATGTTTTAAAATATTTAAACTTTGTAAAATATATAACTTTATATAAAATATTTAAATGCGCAGCATATAACAAAATGCACTATATGTAACAAAAATAATATGCTTGGTCTCTAGTAAATCTGATTTTTTTTTATATATTTGACAAAGATACAAAAATATATATTTGACATATATTGAATTTTTAAAAACATGAACGCTTGCAAATGTATCTAAAATCCCACTGAAATTCTAGCTATTATGAAATGAGCAAAATGTTAACAAAATCTCGTGTCAGGATCAAAACTGAACCAAAATTCAGCATTATCTTTTCTATTTTCTTTTAGCAAAGTTCAGGTTTACATTTTTCCCCTTAATTTTAGTTGTATTGTTATTAAAGTATCTAAATATAAAAGCAGATATATTTGTAATTTCAATAATTATGCTCTGGAAGATTCAAATTAATCCTACATTTCTACAAATTGAGATATTTATTAGTGTGCTTGTCCCATCTACTGTTGAGTCTTGAGTTATTTATTGAATCTTTTTAATTGTTCTATCCTATTTCCTATTGCTTTTTCCAGGACTATGAAATCTTGTTATGGGCTGAGATATGGTGTAGTGTTAAAAGGGCAATGCCTTGTTTGAAGCCTGACCTGGAAGGTAAAGCTGCTTTCCCCGCTCCCTCTGCATTGTTCTTTTAACACTTAATGCGTCATTATTTGTTCTCCATCTCACTGCTCATTTCCCCCACTTCCTTTTAAAACTTTTTTCATGAGGAAATATAGAAACTGCAAAGCACAAACTGTGGCTCATCCTTACCCTGTTTTGAGTTAAGAGGCCCTGCAGAAAAGCAGAAAAGCTGCTTTGCAGAGATCAGTTTGCAAATGGCTGCTCCACGTGGCCCAGTAAGAACAACCTATAATACTAAATTCTTCAAATCTCCAGAAAGTAAACAAGCCATTGTGACGGATGGAACAGGGTCTCCCAGGGACACGGCAGAGCAAGGATGAGGCGGGAGAGAGAAAGAGATACGTGGGCGTGCTTCAGAGTCTCTGGAAAGTTAAGAAGGTGTATTCGTAAGTGCGAATAACCAGATAACTTTTGTAAAATTCTTATCTTCGAATCATAGTCGTAGATGGCTTTTGTGAGTTGTAACTTTGAAAAGTCACTAAATGATCTGTCATATTTCGAGGACTGCCTGTATGTAGGATTTCAGTATCATTAACTAAAATGCATTTATGAATATTTTAACATTTAACCACACAAAAGGTATGTTGCTACATAGGTACTTTGATTTCTGAATGAAAGTTCTGGTCATATAAAAACATTTTTTTAAAAAAAATTCCATTAGGAAATTAAAACTATTCTTCACTGTTGAACTTAACTTGCTGAACTGACAGATATAAAACCAGCTGTTTGCAGAACACATGCATAAGGTCTTATACACACAATCATATCTGAATCCATTTAACATACCCAATGCTTTCTTTAATAATATTCATATTTCTTTTGAGTATCTACGTATACTGAAAAGAAAATCATTTTTTTATAGCAATGAATCATAAAATAAAAATAGCAATGAATACCTTTGAAGCTGTTGGAACAAAAACCACAATCAAAATTATCTGTGTTAATGGTCTGGTGAAATGCAACAGACTTCATGCTTGGCAGAGCTTTTGACAGAAAATAAATATTTCCTTTTTGTTGTCTACCATGCAGTCATGTTGGCTCCAATCCTCCATGCAAGCAGTTGTGGCGAAAAAAAATGATAAGTGTCAGATTGGATTCTACCCTCTGCTCCCAGATATAAAGTATTTTGTATTGCCAAACATATTACAATGAAGATACTGATAAACGATACCAGATATGCTAGATCTGTTTCTCAAGCAGGTTTAAGATGGGTAAACGTCAACTCCCAGAATTTCCCAGCCAGTCATGTGCTATCTCCTAGATTTGAAAAGTGTACAGCAAAACAGTATCCTATTCCTTTCTTCATACAAACTACTGAAGTTGGAATATTCTGGTTTATATTATCAAAGATTCATAAATAAATGGATGATTCCATCATCATTGCTGAAACAACTAGATATTAAAATATTCTTCTGAACGCTTACAGTGAATAAAAGTCTATCTACCCCGCTTAAATTGCCAATTTTTCAGATAGAAAAAAAATCAGGGCAAGGTAAGTCACTTCAGATTTTTTTTTCATCTTTAATATATTATGTAAGCTGTACAATTCAACTGAAACAAATATTTTAGGTGAACAAATAAACATAAAAAGCTTACAGTAATGTGGTTGGATAAGTGTGCATGCCCTTAAACCAACTTTGTTGAAGCACCTTTCCACTTTATGACAGAATTCAGTCTTTTGGGCTTATCACATGATATATATTACCTTGGGAATCTTTGTCCAATTTTCCTTATGAAAATGCTCCAAATCTGTGAGATTGTGAGGGCTTCTCCTATGCACAGCTCTCTTCAGGCCATCCCATAGATTTTCAATTGGATTCAAATTTGGGCTCAGAATAACCCATTTCAAAACTTGGATCTTCTTCTGGTGAAGCCCTTTTTTTGTTATTTGAAGGTATGCTTTGGGTCATTGTTGTGTTGAAGAGTGAAACTCTTCTTCACCTTCAGCATTATACCACCACGCTTCTCCGTGGTTATGGTGTACCTTTGGTGATGTACAGTGTTGTTTTTGTGCCAAATATACTTTTTGGAATTATGGCCAAAGAGTTCAATCTTGGCCTCATCAGACCATGATAGATATATTCCACATGCTTTTGTCAGGCTTGATGTAACTTTTTTGCAAAATTTAGGTAGGCTTGGATTTTTTTTTTTGTAAGAAAAGCCTTCCATTTTGGCACCCTACCTCACAGCCCAGACATATGAAGAATGCAGGAGATTATTCTCACATATGGTACACAACCAGTACTAGCCAGAAACTTCTGTAGCTCCTTTGATGTTGCTGTAGGTCTCTTGGTTTACAAGTTTCACTTTTTCGTCTTGTTTTTTCATCAATTTTGGAGGGACATCCAGTTTTTGGTACCGTCGCTGTTGTGCCGTATTTTCTCCACTTGATGACTGCCTTCATTGTGTTCCATGGTGTATCCAATGCCTTGGGAATTTCTTTGTACCCTTCTCCTGGTTGATACCTTCCAATCATGATTATTTTTTATAGCAAAAGTCATGGTCTGGAAACATCTTACAAACCATGATTTTTGCTCTAAAAGGCAACTGAGTAAATGTCAGAAAAATCCTACTTTAATTGATGGCAGATTTGTACTGATTATTTAGTATCAGTTTGAATGTGATTGGTTAATTCTGAATACAGCCACATCCCTATTTACAAGTGGACAACACACTTATGCAACCACATTACTGTACATTTTTATTTTTCTCCCTCTAAAAGATTTCAGTTTGTTTTTCAATTGAATTGTGCAGCTTATATTTTATATTAAAAGTGGAAAAATTCTGAAATGATTTATTTTGGTCTGATTTTTTTTGCATCTCAAAAACCTGGCATAAATTCCCTAAATAAATACATTTTGTCAGAGGTGCCTAGACTTTTTATATCCACTGTATATTTGTTACTTTCGGCTATGTTATTATCATCTTAAAACATGTTTCTTAGCAAGCCCAGGTTTGGAAGACTTCTTTCAGTCAGAAATTAACAATAAACACACCAGTAACAAAAAAAAAGTTCCACTTCAGTACATTATGCTTTTTCAATGTGGTGTTCCAAGATATGTCAGAACAATAATTACCAGAATACAAAATACATATTTGATAAAACGTTGCACAATATTCTTGTGTAGCTTGACAGAGTACTAATCAACACAAGTATTTTATACAAGGCCATTTATAAAGGGAAAATGGAGTGGGACAATCATTCTACTGCTGCTAAAGTTCTGGGATGGGGAATAATGGGGGGAAATCTTCAAGATTTAAATACTATTCACATATTACATGAATATTCAGATAGCCAAGTCAACAGATAGTATTCCTTGACACTTTAATTGCACTTTAAATAACTGTGGGCCCAACTGTGGGTCCGTGTACACATGACATGCATCTTGAAATTGCATTTTGGAAATATTATCAGTCTCCTTGGGATTAATAGCAACATATGCATATTATTTTAATCTTTTTTTCCTGTCTTTCAAATAAATCTTACAATTCTCTCCATCAAACAATCTCCT
Organism: Boaedon fuliginosus; assembly: GCA_027560395.1. Lineage (NCBI taxonomy): Eukaryota > Metazoa > Chordata > Lepidosauria > Squamata > Lamprophiidae > Boaedon > Boaedon fuliginosus. The sequence continues at coordinate 28,009 of JANHGC010005953.1, read as the reverse complement.
GTTTCCATTGAACAAAACTGTGTTGGTGTCAATGAAAGATTTTCTCCAGAGATAGGAAGGAATTGGAACAGTGGGAAGCAATTTTCATTGGGCCATCACAGAGGAATCAAAAGATAACTTCTTTACTTTAATCCCAATCCAGATCAAACACTAAAGTTCAGATTATAGTGTTGTGATAATGCTGTACGAGAGAAATAAAAATCTTTCATATCATTCTCCCAATGAATAATATAGCATCATACGCTATCATGTTGTGCAGGATAAGTAATAAAACCTACATGACACGAACCACTTATAAAGTATATTTCAACTGGATATCAGGATGAAAATCTAAAATATCAACGTTAATTTTGTAATATTGTGATGTGCATTATTTTTGTATCATCAGCTTGTATTGTCTATCCTTTCCCACTTCTGCTTTGTATTTTTAGTTGAGCCAATAGAGCTATGAAAGGGTTTTTTAAAAAAATGTCTGAAAATGCGACATATCAATTTCTGGTGTGTGTGTCTGTCTTTATGTTATGTATTTACACACAACACACATTTGTAGTTTGACCCTTTGCTAAATTATTAAAGTAAAACATACTTCAAGATACAAATGTTCTTCATTGTATATGTGACTCATGTAATTTTGCATGCATTATTTCATACTTTGATTATAATCTGTTTCTTTATTGATCTGTTTAAAAAAAATACAAATATTTTCATTTAAATAATCATTGTTGTATGTGTTGTCATTTTTAAACACATTTCATTGCCAAATACTAACTTCTGAATACATTCTGAATTCACAAATATTGACAACTTTACTGAACTAATAATAAAATAGTGTAAATGGCATTCCTATTTATCTAAACATCTTCTATACTGTATTGAGTCATTATAAGTGCCTTCAAAAGTGATCAGATAGCTATGTTTTAATTAACTGAATAAAACTGTCAAGCATCATCTTTGGTATTCAAGCAAAATACTAATTTTATAAATCTGATTGGCAATAAACTGAAGACATCATGATAAATACAAAAAAAGTAACAATTTGAATTAACAAATATATGTCATGTTCTCTTCAGCTTAAGGTCTTCAGAATTTTGTTACTTTAATATTCAGTGCTAATTTTAAATTGAAAGTCAAGATTATGAAGATTGATTTTTATATATAATTCATACATTGATAAGGATTATAATTATACTAAATCTATTGATCTCAATGAACTGCTTTAGAAATGTGTTGTTGGCTTCATTTCTCACCTCCATACAAAACAGTATTACTAGATGCAAAATTATTAGTACCTTTGTTATTTTAGAGCTAAAAAGATAACTATTTAGTATCCGTGCATATTTACCACATAAAGATTATCAAATGCCAAAATGAATTTTCATTATTTATTTAGAACTGGGGTATGAAAATATGTCAAAGAATCTTTAGCTTGCAAGCTCAAAGATACCTATTTATTTTAATTACCAAAAAATACAAAGCAATCAAGTGCATTTTATAAACCTGGATATGAGGGACTAGATTCAATTTCTTCCTCACTCTTGATGCTCTGGAGCTGGTTTTGTTTCAGCCTAAGATACTTCCTGAGCTATTCTGAAAGTTAAAAATGCTATAAGATATAACAACATTTGATAAGGCACTTAACAAAATAAATAAACCTTGATACGTATTAGCCCGATCTGAAAAATAAGATGGCAATAAGATTTCTACAAAGCGGTGTATTATTTAAAACAGAGATCCCTATAGGTATTAATCATTCTTAAAAATTATCATCCAATATGTTTAAATTGAAGGAACATAAAGGAATTGAAGGTCATTGGAATGGGGCTAAGGAAGAGAGCAAATGTTTCTGGCAAATTGTTAAATACATTAAATATTTCATAAAATGACACTGAATGCATATACTAAACAAGTATATACCTCTTCTCTCATTTTCTGAGAAAAAGTCTAGTACAATAGATATTATTCATATATACAGACAGTACGTGCAGCTCTAATTACACATACAACAATATATTTGAATAAAGATATACTTTCAACAACTTTTTTCTGTATTAAATCCATGTTTATTGCTTAAATTTTATCACAGTGGAGATTAAATTATTCTTAATCATCCGGTTAGTTTTTGTGTACTTTCTTCAATACAAAAACATTAAAACTAACTCATTCATACACTCTAAGCTCTGTCATTCTCCCACCACTCATTGCCTCTTTGTGTTCCCTCAGTTGCCACATATTGATAGGATTGTAAAAAGATAAAGCTATAGGCATATGAATAACACTACACTCTTCAAGTATCTGGAAAGTACAAATGCCTGTACTAAATTTTAGAAATGCATCTGCAGTTTCTACTTTATTGCTATAATATAGAGGCTCCTGATGGGATGGTAATGAAGCATCATGTCACTGTGTATGAAGGTGATTTTAGTCTACAGTTTTTAAGAACTTTTCCCACGTTAGTGAATACACAGTTTAGATTTGCTTTTATTTTTATTCCTAACGCTGTCAGACATGGGGTTTCAAACTGCAAATAAATAAAGTATACACCCACAACATGTGCAGTGCAAATTCCAAGTAAACAGGATGATAAGGAAATTTAATAAACATATAGTTGCCAACACTGGTTTAACGGGACGATCCTAATATTTTTAATGCCCTGTATTCCCATTCTGTTTAAAAACAGATACCTATATTGGTTGCAGTGATTGAAAAAGCATTGTGCAGAAAAATAATGCTATGTATGTAGGCAGAGGCAGCGTGTTTAACTAGTTTATAGGTTTAATGTCATGCATGATATCAAACCTCTACAAAAACAGTGTAACTGACCAAAAGATAACCTCCTTTAGGTTGAAATAAATGATGTTGGCAACTAGATAACATGGATTACATGGGCCAGATTACTGTAAAGATTATAGACAGAACTAAGTGAACCTCTGAACCATTATGGTTTGGGGGGACAAAAACTTAATTGTAGTAATATAATAGTTAAGACATTCAACTTTATAACAAACCAAAAACGGTTTGATTTCTGCATTGCTCAAGGGACAAGAATAATCCTTTTCCAAAGAGCCAGTGCAGAATATTTTTTCTCTGCTTCATTTATTTTTATATCAATTTATTATATCCACATAGCCCTTGTAGTTATTGAAAGAGAACAACTTTACTATGGCATAAATGATGAATTAGGGAAAGGTAAGGAACAGAACTAAAATTTACATAAATATAAAATTACACCTTGTGCAATTTCCTTTTCTTTAAAGAAATGGAAGAAAATGGAGGAGTTATGTAGTATATCAAAACTACGGTGTATCGTCATCATATTCTTCAATGCCTTTTAAGAATATGATTTTATGGCTGCATTATAATTCTACAGTTTGTTTATTGCTATGTACTGAACACTATGAAAGATGACTTTAATTAACATCATTGTCAGATAACAAATTAAACCTTAGATAAATAGAACCAAGATTTCTTTGCTAAAATATAAATGTGCATGAAAAAAGGAAGAATCTTTCTAAGTAAAAGGAAACCATTCCTTTTCTGAGACACACATATTATTCACAAATTGAGCAGACATGAATATACCTAATGAATTACTTCAGAGAATTAAGGCTTCTAGAAAACTTCAGTGCCAGAATGCCCTTTCTCCATCAGTATTAAGAATAAAATACTTTTTGTATTTTAGGTTGTGCTTCATTTTTCTAAAGATTTTTCTTAGTTCTGCAGAATTTAATTGCATAAGATTACATACTGTAGGGGAGCATTAGAACTGTTTATTGTTTTACTTTAAGTAGGTGTTAGACTATGTTACAGCTATAAAATTTAACTATAGTACTGATTTGTTGCTAATGTACATTGAGTTGGCTCATTTCACCTTTTTTTCATGTTTAATGTGACCATTTCTTCTATACTTGCCGTTAGGTATCCCATTCTGGTAATGTCCATTGACAGTAATATGTTCATCAGTGGACCAAAAATGTTTGCTTTGCTTGGAAATAAATTTTGCTATCCTGGCCAAAATGTAGCAGAGTAAGGCAGTACAAAGCAGCACAACAAAGGCAATATCCAGTAAGAAATACTGATATAAAGAGACAGTGTAAACTGCGGATCGTAAATGGTGTGCTCCATTGTGACGAAGGATGTAATTAATCCAGTAGACTGTTCGATTAACAGGATGAGCTGGTTGGTCTTTATGGATTTCAGACAGCTTCCGGGCCTGTCGCCTGTAGCTATGAAATAAAAATTAAAAAAAAAATAACAGGAACATTGCTGCATTTTAAATTCTAACATGCCCATACTATTTTATCATAATTAAACATAATTTATTACACAGATAATCCTCAATTTATGATCCCAGTTGGGACTGGAATCTTGGCTGTTCAGCAAAACAGTCATTCAATGGGGTAGTCCATGACTATTTTGCTGAGCAACTGCAATCCTGGCACTCTTCATTGTCCTTAAGCAACCTCTCAAGTCACTGAGAAGACAGAACCTCAGATAAGGAGCATGGGGAGGTGGAGATTCGTGGAGGCTCGGCTCAGGAGCTGAAATTCCTCCCTGCCAAAATCCAAACAGGATTCCGAGCCCCTGAGTGGAGAGACAGTTCCAAGATGACTGCACCTACCCCCCAGGGCCTCCCCAACTCCCCTGAGGCACCCCAAAATCTACTCAGCAGGCGGTGCCAACTTGCAACCTTCCATGTCAGCTTCCCCACTGATTTTCTGGGAAAGCTGGTAGAGAAGATTGCAAATGGCACATGATCATGGAAGGTTTAGTAACCAGCCATAAGTAGAGACAGGTTGCTTAGCTACCAAATCGCAAATCACTTGATTGCAGAAGTGGGGATGCAGCATTTTGTGACAGTTAAAAATGCTTTACAAATCACAAAATACCCTTTCTAATACTACCATAATTCCAGACCCCCATTAAACAAATTGTTCTAAGTTGAGAACTACCTGTATGGTAGATGGTTAGGACAGCATAATTACTGTAAGTTCTTTATAAGCTTTTATTTTACTGAAAATTAGTAAATTACTGCAAACTTTTTTTTTTTTTTGAAGAAAAGACAATTCTTACCTGGGATCATTAATAACTTTCACCAGTGCATTATATAACTCATCCTCCGTAAGAGTCTTCCAGTTTAATAGTATACCCATGCCCTTGGCCTGCACTCGAGTCATGGTATCATAATGATCTCCAAAAAGAGGGATTCCCACTACAGGAACACCATGGTACATGGTTTCAAAAATGCTATTCAGACCACCATGACTAAGGAAGGCCTTAATATTAACGTGACCTACAGCAGCAAAAGGTAAGGTACAGGAAAGAAAAGTGTTTAAATACAATACAGAACAAAATCCATGCATCTAAAACTGGTATGTGCATTAAATTTAATACTGGAACAAGAAACCCACTCAGATTCCTTTGACAAAGCAAGCTGACAAAAATGACTTCATTTTCTTAATGACTATAGAGTTGACAACAATATATATTGCACAAAAACCCCATTCTGCTTAAGATATTATCTTAAATAACATTAATATAGCTGAATTTAGCAATCTTGTTAGTCTTATTTGCAATCAAAAGAGGTATTTTTCATTCCAGTAATTTACATTAATTTACAGACTGAAAGAATATATTTTTACAAGCAGATGTTTTATTTATCTAAACTTGAGAATAACTTTAAGAAGAAACGTGAATCCTTAAATGGTATTTCTACAGAAAGATTGATTTTATGTTAGGTAGGTAAACTATTTTTTTTAAATAGTACCAGTACATGACAAAAGTTAATTTGTTAGACTAATATTAAGAAGATCCTGATTCAGGTCCACCTCTGCCATGGAGATTCATTAGGTTACTTTTCACCTATCACTGTCTAGGTGTAACTATCTCATATGGTTCTGGAGGAAAATTAAATGGAGTAGTATATAAACTGCCTTAAACTTTTGGAGTAAAGACAAAATCTGTAACTAATGTATATATAAATTTAAATATATACTGTATAGTACTCAACAACTTTTATTGCCAGGGTGATAAAAAAACTTTCTTAGATGAAGTAATACAGGGGTGCCAAACTCAAGCCTCCGGGCTGGATCTGGCCTGTGGAATACTTAGATCTGGCCAGCGGGGGCACCCTGGCAACAGCAAAGGACTGGCCCACGGTGCCTCTGCAGCAAAAACATAGCTCGGGAGAGCTGCCTGTGGTCCTCCCAAGCTCCATTTTCACTGACAGAGGATTGCAGGAGACTGTCATAGCTGAAAACAGAGATCAGGAGCCCATTTTTGTTGCACTCGGGCCACCACAGGTGCCCCCGACACGAGTGACGTCAAGGTGGCCATGCCCACCCTGGCCATGTCCATCACGACCCCCGAGGTCAAACACAACTCTGATGTGGCCATCAATGAAATAGAGTTTCTGATATAATAGCATGTCAGAATCGGCTTAGTTCATGAGGAAAAGAGATGCTGTCTAGGGAATGATCAGATAAAGGGAGCTGTGGTCAGGCCCCTCCTCAAGAAGCCGTCCCTGGATCCGACGGTGTTAAACAACTTCCGTCCAGTCTCCAACCTTCCCTTTCT